>WEKY01063924.1:0-50878 GCA_013390045.1 Picathartes gymnocephalus
GAAGGGAACTTGCTGTTGTGTACATATGCATACATTCATGCCTAAAAGGATTGCCATAATTCATCAAGACCTAGCAAGGAAGCATAGAGAAAAATCCAACCCTGATATAAAATTATTATGCAGAAGTATCTGAACCATGCCTATGTTCACCATATCTCAACATCAGCTGGCAATATTCATATCAAAATCTAGAGGATAATAAGTTAAAAATAATCAATAGTCATTTATCATTTAATTTAGTACTACTTCCTCAAATTCTAGAAGAGTGCTTGATGTAATCAGCTGAAGATACATCATGATAATTTAATACATTAATAGTTAGAGGCTTCAATTGAAGCTCTAACTCCTTTCAGGTCTTGATTATACATCTGTAAAATATTTCTTTCCAGCTATATTAATTGGTAATTTGGCAGAAAAAAAATGCAGCAAATTAATTTCTAATACTCATCTTTTACTAAATGTGTTTCTATCTTCTTGAGTACAGAAGGAATATTTAAATGCACTTTCCCAAGTGCACAGTGGGCACTTGTGAGGCTGTCTGGAGCCCAGCCTTGGGACCAAAGGCTGTGTCCCATGGTGCTGGCTCAGTGAGGAGCCTCCCAAACACCATCTAACTAGGCTGACCCTCAGTCTAGCCTTACACTCAGTGGTTTAGGTTTTTCTGGACTCACCCCTGCCCATCAGGAAAAATTGATGATGAGGCCACAGAATGAAACACATCTTTAGGATTCAGGGACTGGCTGCAAGCATCTTTTGGTCAGTAGGTGGGTACGTCTGAGTTTGAGACTTAGCTAGGTCTGTGGATCTAAGCATTGGATTGAATTCTTTTGGGCATTTATGTAGAAAGACAGCTCTGACAGATTAACCTGAAGAAAATAGTTAGCAATTAAAAAATTAATTGATATTATCCTTGTCTGACCAGAGCAACAAT
This sequence comes from Picathartes gymnocephalus, assembly GCA_013390045.1. Classification (NCBI taxonomy): domain Eukaryota; kingdom Metazoa; phylum Chordata; class Aves; order Passeriformes; family Picathartidae; genus Picathartes; species Picathartes gymnocephalus. The sequence continues at coordinate 932 of WEKY01063924.1, forward strand.
CAATTTGCTATGGGATTGTACTGGACTTTCAAAAAGTTTAGGACTACAGCTCTCTATTTAAGATGTGGCAAACAAATACTACTTCTTCCTTCACCTCCCTTCTTATTTTATCACATATGAAAAAAAAAAAAAAAAAAATCCTCCAAATGGCCTGGCAATAGGTAAAGGAAGACCTGGAGGCTCAGTTCCCTCCAATTATTGGAAGTGATTAAGGACAAAAAGACAACCAGTAAGCATGCTACCAGGATTTGGCAATATCCTCTGCCTTCTGAAAAAGTATGCTAGTACTGCTGGCAAGACCATCCATCAGCCCCACAGACATTAAAAATGTGAATGACTATTTCTGGAACAAACATTTACACTATTTGTATTAGTTCTAGTAATAAAAACTTATAGCAGCAAAACCACTCCAATTCATACTGAAGCGATTCACACTGAAGAAATGTTTCTGTGGAAAAGATGAACAGAATAGCCAGAAAGAAATTTCTAAGAGCTACAAAGACTGTAACAAAAGCAGACATTGTGGCAGTAGAAAACAAATTGCCAGCTATTGTAAATCCTATTATTTTCTCAGTGTGCCTAAATAGCATACTACCAGGACTCCCACTGACATTACTAGCATGGAAATAGAATATTATTGTGAATGCATTTTCAAAATATTATAGAAACCAATAGGGTCCACATAACTGTCTATAGAATATGCAAAATACGCTATCAAGCTTTCCCTCTCCACTGGAGTCAAGAAAATGTGTTTCTTACACAGAGTGAGCCTGATTTCTGGCAAGGCCTCTGTTTTGCCACAATAAATATAAGTAAATAAAACTAGTGCATTCACAGGTTTATAAGATGTTTTTACCACCTGATTTCCATTTGACTCCTGTAGTCTGCTACAGTGTTGACATGTTTCAATTTCATCACAAGACTTTTCTCTAGGTGAGGCATGTTGTGAGGAAATGCGACCTGTCACGGCTGAACATGGTATCCATTCCTTCGTGCTCAGCCATGAACTGTTAGAGATGTTTCAGTTCAGTTGTCTTAGATACAAAACAGGTGACACAGAGTGCTGCAATGATGTTGAGAAAAGTTTTCAAGAAAAAAAAATCTGTAAAGAAAAAGAAGAGTTTTGCCCAAACCTGTCCTATCTGTCAAGATTCTTTCCTTCCTCTGTACTAAATTATTGGTTTATACACAGCTTTCAAAAGAGGTGAGAGGGTTTTTTAAAATCCCATTTCTCTTTTCTGCTCTATAGTTACATTGTAAAAAGCTCGGTCATACTTGAAATGACAAACAGTTCATTTTGCTGGTGACACATTTAAAAAAACATGTTCCCACACAAGCATGTGTACTTGCACACACACATTCTATACTCTCTAGATTAAGATTGCATCAGAACATTTTGAAAAATTTCTAAGAGATTTAAAAGTTTTAATCATCAAAACTGTTTGAAGATTTAGATTCTAAAGCAATCAGAGAAATAACGATTTTTCCAATTATAGCTGAAGAATTAAATCACTGGCAAGTACAAGGAAATACTTGAGTTCATCAATACAATTGTAGATTCAGTTCTTACAGCTCAATTGTTTTCACTGTCATATGACACTAATTTAGATGTCCTCATTTCCCATGAGAATTTCACATTAAGATAAAATAAAGAATAGTTTTCTTCGGATATGTAACTTTTAAAAAATAAACCCAAGAAAGTGCTATGTAAGGAAAAATATACGTTATTTTAAATTCTGATTATGCATACACTCCAATACCAGTTTCTTACATGATCCTAGAGATTTAGATTTTTTCAGGCTTTTTAGCTTACCCTATCAAATCCATGGCAAAGCAGCCTCTTAAAATCATCGTTTTGAATAGATGGATAACTCACTTGAGAGCTATGACTTTTAATTCAGTGAATTTAGTATTTAGTATTTCTCCATAATTTCCAGTGTAGAAGCTTTTCTATCACTGTAAAAAAATTTAAAGAAATAAGTTTTCTGTGGCCAGTGTTGGCTGTTTTTCATTTGGTCCATGTGTACAAAGCCTTGAATTTTCAGTTCTTGCTTTCCAGTTTTAACAGGAGTAATTTACTTAAAGGATTCCATGTGTGTTTGCAAGAGGGAGCTGGGGCTGCATGCAAATAGCACATATATAGACACTTGGTGAGATTGGTAGCACTAGGTTTGAAATTATAATAGTAAAATTTTCAAAAATAAACTCAATTTATAAAATTTTCATTATTACTGTCAAGCCCATTAAAAGCTTATTAAAAATATGCCTAAAATATTTTATGTGAAACAACATTTCCAATTTCATGCAGAATCAGGAAGATTTGAGGAAACATCTTGCTACCATCACAGGTAGAGTTTTGGTAAAATTCTATTGTATCTTCAAGATCTTATTGTCTGTTTGTGAATCTGTGTATTTGTGTGCTGAACACGTATTTTGCTACAGTGCTACCTTTGTTTTGGTAAAATCTGACCTCCTGTTTACAATTAAAATTTCATAGAAAGTACATGTTGTGATTACCTTGTGGGAGAAATAAGTGGTGCTTTCATTGGAAACTCAGTGCAAATTTCTCATTGTGCAGCTTGGATTTCTCAGCATGCATACCTGAGGTAGACCACTGAATACAGGCCCTCCAGCACACCTGAGGGAAGTACAGATACATGAATAGCAGTGTGCATGCAGACTGAGAACAGATTAGAAATATATGAGGTGGAATAGATTTTATCTTGCCCGATAAAAACTCCTCAGCTAATTCAAGAAAGAGCACAAATTTACCAGCCTAAGTTTCAAGTTGCTTGCAAAATTAATTGCAAGCCACACACGATTAAACTTTTACAGCAGATCTGTACTTCTCTATATCACTGGAACATAATAAGCTATGCTATGCACATTCCACATCATGTTACATGTTTTCACAAAATACACATTTTATTGTGCCTTCCAAGCTTTCATACAGGAGGAGTGTTAAATCTCCTAATGCAAACTTCAGGTGATCAGGGTGAATCTCACTAAGCAAGACTCATTGCATATTGCAATATAGTTTGGACACTACAGTTGAGTGAAACCTTAAATGTATGGATGGATTCAAAATAAATAATGTAAACTATGTCATGCTAGCATTTTTATGAATTTCAAATGAGTACCAGCAGTTTTCTCATATACCAGATGCAGAAGTTAATAATTTTACATTCTAGCACATCCCATACCTGCAAGTGACTGCACACCTCTGCCCACCTACAATTATTGGCTCTTTATTTAAAACAAAAAGTGACAAAAAAGAATCCCACAAATACAGAACCATTATGGGAAATGTAAACAGTTCAAATGAGACAGAAGTAGTGCTTCGATTAGGAAGTGGAAAGCCACTATCCTGCACTTAAATACAGGGGTTAGACAGATAATGTATCAAGCAAATTCCAGCAGCTTGGAAATGCAGGCACAAAAACAATGCAAATTGAACAACTGTGATGAATAATTGATATCATACCCTCAGTGCCAGCTTCCCTGAACAATTTTGCAGCTTGACATGGATTCAAATTTTATAGTGTTTATACAACATGAGTTTCACAGAACACAACTAAAATTATCTCACATGGAGAAACTCCTTCACAATGGGGCTAACTGTGAATGCGTAAATGCCCCAACAGTGCTCTTTAAACTTTGACTTTAGTTCTCTGCTGATGTAATCTAGTAAATAGATTTAAAAAGTACCTGCTGGAGACAGATGTCACCTGTTCACTTCCAGTTGTTTCACATGCATCCTGTGAATTTGTCTGCTCCACCTGCAGCTTGTACAATCTTGACAGAATACAGATTTTGTCGAGGATGTCATGAAACATGTTGTGCAACCATATTCACAATTGTTGCACAAATATCTTCATGTCTTGATGCCCATTTGCCTTCAAAACAAGCTCAGAAAATAATGAATGGGAAAAAAAAGATAATAGCACGTATTTATTACTGGTATCTGCTTTAAGTTTGGAGGGACAAACCTCAGTAAATAACATTGCCACTTGCCTTGGTAGCTGTTTGTTCTTCGTCAATTCTAGTAATTCTGAGGGAGCAACAACACATACTAGAGTACATTTCCTCCTGTCAGCCAGCCAAAGGATTAGAGCTGGAGCTGCTATTCACTACCCAACCTTAGCATCAAAACAAGTTGTTTTTTTTTTAAAAACTACAATTTGAATTTGCTAATGACAAAGGCAACTCCCAGTGGGTGTGACAATCATGAGATAATCAGCTTTAGAGGATTAGAGGACCCCAGGGGTGTGATTAGCTCAGGTTGGCCAAGCCCTCTGTCATGAATTAATTCAGAAATTAATATTTGCATTCTAACACTGCATCTTAGTGAAACTGATTTCCAGCCTATGACTTTTTTTTTCATTACAAAAAGCAATTCACATTGCACAAGACAATTGGCAGCTGTGGTTAATGAAATGTGAGATGATTAAGCAATAAAGATCTGAATTTTGTGTGATTTACTTCTGCCAATGATCTTTCAACACAAAGAACATGTTCATTGTTATTTTTAGTCCGTCTTTTTCCTACACTGTCGTTACACGCTTGATGGAATATTTTCAGTTCATTTGATTCCATGGTTGACAATCAGATAACTTTTCCTTCCATAATTAGCAATTATCAACTGTACAGAAATACTGAATGCCATTGGGTTTGCATAATAAACAAAAAGCAGAAGTGATGATAGCAAGTTTGCTGAACTGAAAATATATCTTTTGTGCACTTGTCAGCTATTTGGGACTTTGGAATGGTGGTACATACTTATGGAGGTTCTAGTGAAATGGGCTATATATCTGACAGTTGCATTAAATCCAACCAGGCAAAATTGTTGCCTGACACAGATTTAGCCAATGCTTTTGATAAAATGGGCCAGAGAAACATAATCTGACAATGCAGCAGTAATTTAAATCTGTTTAATCAAATAAAGGGAAACAATTATGTGCAATAAGAAACAGATAGAGATTTGGATGGTTACCTTTTTGTTCGAAGAGAGATCATTATGTGTGGAGGATAATAGATGGATAGCAACAGTGTGGGCTGCTTAGTATGGCTTACATGTGCACTCCTTCTCCTCTTTATACCCATTTGCCTGCTGGTTCCACAATCTGTTCTTCAGTGTTGGCAATTTCTTGGATACATATTTTTTGTAACCTACTTGTTCCGATCATGTATCTCAATTTCCATGTCTATAAAATGAATATGATAGTGGTAGTGAACTCTCCAATACTTGAAATTTAGTTACTAAAAGCATTAAATACCATCAGTAAAGAAAATTAATTTTCTTGTTTGAACTTACTTTTTTTTCTTCCCTTTCGGCTAAATAAAAATTGCTTACATTCCAATCAGATATTGCTTTTTTTATCTGAACAAAGATATCTAATAGTAGTCACTTCTGACTTTCTGCTTTGCCATGCCATTCTTCTCCATATCCACCAAATATTATATAATCTGTTCATAAAATGCTGACCTTGAATTGTGTTAGATTTTTCTATTACATTCCCTGGGAGAATCTGATGATTTTTTTTTTTTTTAACTGCACTGTCTGCCTAAATACTTCAAAGCACTCAGCAAAAGCTGAACTTTTATTTCTTTACCAGTAGTAGCAATAGTCATAGCTGTAGCCCTGGTGACAGAAAAGCAGTAAAATTGTGTAAAAGCCAATACTTAAGCCTCTTAGCCTGAGTATTAAATTGTCCTTTGCTATGTGCACCTGGAGAAAGGAAAGGAGTAGAGGCTGTAGTTGATGGGCTTCATGGACTTTCTTGAATCATAGCACATGTTAATCCAAAACCTGAAGGTTAGCTACTACTTTGTTCATAATATTTGCATCTGCCTTCTTCCCTCAGGACATTTCTGTACTTAATATCCTTTATTAACATGTTAAAGGGAAGTCTTAAGGGAGTTTCTATGGTTCTGTATCCTTGTTGAGATGCTCATTCCTTAAATTCCTTTTGCAACCGCTTTGTCTTTCTTCTCCTATTAATGTCTTCTTGAGTATGATCCCACCCACTGAAAAAATTATCCATGGGTTGTATGGTTTGAAACGTGTGCCTTAAAAGCTGAAAGTCTAAGTGGAGTGGTACAAATCTTATTGGTATATACTGCCATAAAGCTTTAAATATAAAAGGAGACTTCTTGTGAGCACAGAAGTCATTAACAGCCTGTGGAAAATTTTAGACACAATTCCAGTTTGATTTTAGTGGGTGCACAAGTGCCTCCAATATTCTGGCTCCTGATGATAAATGAAGAAACAGGTTTTAACTGTGAATGGTCTTATGCAATGGGAAGCAGTCAGTAGTGAAGGCAGTTTCATTGGTACCATTGCAGTTCATCCATAGTCAATACAGCACATTGCCAAAATTGTATTCTGTATTCTGCCTAATAACTACTACTATGTTTTTGTCCCTTGTACAAGGACAGAACCTTCCTGAGGTGCACATTGCCAGTCTCAGTAGGGGAGAGAAGAGGAATAACTGGGCTCCTTCCAATGTGACTGCAGCCAAAACCATCCGTGTTTGGGATTTTTTCGCTGTAGCCACAGTCAACAAAACCTGCAGAGTTTCTGCCTGTCAGAGGACAAGCTACTGCTGTACACAACTGAGCAAACAATGCTGCCAAACGGAGAGTGCTTTGCAGGGCTGGCCCTCTGCTCCTTCAGAGCCATCCCCAGCTGAGCCTGCTCAGACCCAGGCACACCAATGACCAGGAAAAAAGGCAGCAAAAGCCCTGGAATAAGCGTGTGAGAAATCACCCTGTTTCCTATAGGGGCTGTTTCTGTGCAGAGGTATTATGTTACAGAAAAAGGAACAGGGGGACCAAAACTTAAAGGTGTAGACATATGTGTCTGTCATGATATTCATACTGACAGAAATGTGGGTTGAAACATGTGTCGGGACTTCTGAAATTCCACAATGTTCCTTTCTGTATCTGCAGGTGCTGCTGTGTTTCAAAACTGTGGACCTTAATGTTTGCTTTTCAGGTGTTAAAGTACTTTGTAGGTTTCATTTTTTAACCATTCTTAAGTACTGATTCCCTTGATGTATAAGGAACAGAATTTTTTTTTTTTTGCAATGCGTATTGAATGAGTCACACTATATCATTTTAACATGATTACAACTGTAGTACGGCATATCTTTTGTATCTCCCTTAAAAGGGTAAAGAAATCTTAAAAATGTTTAAAGTTGAGTTTTATCCAAATAAAAAAGCATTGGATGCATCCAATTAAATAGCATGGATAATAGGTCACTGAACTGGATAGATTTTTCTCAGGCCCTTAATGCTATGATGAGCACGGATGTGAAATTTCTGCTGCACATGTTACAGATAATGGATTTTCAGCTGTCACTCAGCCCAAATGCAGATTAACTTGTATGTGGTTTTTTGCATTTCTGTTTCCTGGTAAAGGAACTGCCAAAGTCAGTGTTTCACATTCCCAGAAGATTTTCCTTAACAAAAATGTAAGTACTAGATAGCCTGCTATTCTGTGTGTAAACACAAAGCTGCAATTAATACATAATAAATTTCTAGCCTAGGGTATAGGGTCAGTTTCCAGAAAGCACCCAAAGTATATGAAATTATATGTCACATTTGTAATGCAAATGTTCCCACAACTCAGTCCTCTAGAGAAAAATGCATACTTGTTTTCACTCCAAAAAATGTGAGCGTGTCCAAGCTGATGTTTAGTGTAGAAACATCTCTGCAGTGTGCAGTGCTGCAGTGTAATTCTGAATCATTTTAGAATGTAGTTGCAAGAGCTGCTTTCCAGATATAAATATCCTGTCCCTCTCACAGTAGCAAAAGTAATACTTTTCACTAATAAGTACTAGCTGGTCAGTATTCTCCTCCCCTTTTCCCCCAGCCACCCCCCCCAAAAAAAAATTAAAAAAAAATAGAAATTTTCGGTTAAGAACACAAAAATAATGAATTTTCTTAGTGTTTATGAAACAATTTTTTCTAAAAAAGCTGTCCTTTCTGAAAAGGACATTCAAATTGTTGCTTCAGTGATAAATCAAAAAAACTTTTCATGAGAGGCACATTGTGGGGCATACACATCATGAAACATCTCACATATAAGCTTAAATATATGCATTGTACAGTAATTTCAAAAGACCTCCTGTCCTTTCCCGATGTAAATATTCTTTTTAAAAGTAGAAGTCTTTGAAGATGTATGACATAAGATGAGACATTGCTATCAGCCAACACTCACTTGAGAAAAACCGCCTGATTTACCAACTGACAGCAAGGTTAAAAATGAGATTTGATTAAAAATTTTCTCCAGAATTGATTAACTGGAAGATAAAAGCTGATTTTTCAAGGCTAGACTTTCTCAGATTGTTCTACATTTATGTTCTGTGTTTTAATATTATGATGACAGTTCTATGTCTGTCTGGTAGCAATGTCCAAATCCCTTCTGATTACTTTTAGAAGGAGCAGAGTGGCTGCTTAGCTGGAGGACAGGAGCAGAGGCACAGAGCTTCCTGCTTTCTGCTTTGCCTTGTTTGCATTAGGAGATGATCAGCTATGGATCTCAAGAGTGGAAAGTTACAATATGCTTTCCCTAGAAGAAATAAAAAAAAAAATTTAAATTGTCTTCTTAATTGTCATTAAGTTGCTTCTCTTCCAAAATCATGCAGATTATTTGTTGTTTTCCTAGAGACAATACAGAAAATGAAGGCACAGATGCAAATTTTATATTTTAGGTCTGTGTCTAATATGTCTATTGAAGGACAAATCCTTTGCAAGTGCATTTAATTATTTGGATTAAAAATTTAAAGGTAAAAGTAAAGCACAAAAGACTTTGTGCTTTCAATTCATATTAATTCATAGAAATATATCTGAAAGGGAAAAAGATGCAGATTTCTTGATAGAATGAAGAAGGTGACGTGAGACATATTATGCTAAGACTCTGCATTGTAATTAAAACTTCTAATTGCCATTTCTAAGATGTACCTAAAAAGCATACTTTTAAGCCAAAGTACTGTTAAAAGACAGAAAGTCATCTAGTTAGGACTCAAAAGAAAACTCCTTGATGAGTTTCTGATATTGAGCTCTGTCTCTATTACTAGTATTGGATGATGTAATAAATTAATACAATAGCATCACAACTTAATTATTATTATCTTACTGATTTATATTATATCCTTGAAAATAACCAGTGCTCTAAATTCTCTGAATGAAATTCAAAACTATTAATATTAATGAATTATACAAAAGATAATTTTAGATCTTGCAGTTATTCATAAGTTGAAGTAGAAAGGTATCTTCAGAACAAAATTTGTATCACTCTAAATAAAATGCAGGGAACTGAATGAAATATCTGACATCCTATTGAAGAGGTCTGGGCACAACTTTGCATCGCGGGTTTCTTTTGCATCAATTTATCAATCTTTTTCTTGGTGACAATCCTACTATTGCAATGAAGCATGACTGTACATGGCTAAAGCTCATATTGGCCTTAACCCCGCTGGTTAACAGAAGCAACGGAAAAGACCCTGATTAAAACAAATAAAGCATCTTAACAAACATTCAGAAAAAAACATTAATTTGAATATCATTGAGTGATTTTAGACAACTCTGGCATCTCAATTTGATGCCATTCATTCTTATAAGTTTATTCTTATAAGTTTATTGCAAGTACACTTTTGATTTTAAAAAGTAAACTACAATTTTTTAAAAAATTATTTTCACCTTGATTCGTAAAATACCAGATTTTAGCTTCTATTTCCTCAGGAAATATGAACTCTGTTAGCATAAAAGTCTAATGGCAGACCACAGGTAACATTGTGCATGGTATGGTGTAATCTGTTGTTAGCTGCCAGGTGTTCTAGTAAACTGGACCAAGAGGAACCCATAACATGCCCAGCAATAAATACTACATCAACATCCTGCTCACTGGAGAGAGGGACAGAAAAGTATGACATTGGTTTCCGACTGCTGACTTGGTGGGCCAGAACCTTCCAGAGAAAGACAAAATATGGCAATGATCTTGTAAATTTGGAAGGGTTTGCTGCTGTCATCACTAGAGAAAGGTCATTATGTCCCATCCCATCCCACCATCTAGATGGCTTCACCAGCTATCCAGTCGTCCAGTGTTAATAATTGCCCTAAAATGTGGGATCATCATGGAAACTTGTTGGTGTGTGTGGTAGGGAGGTAGCAAGCTGTTATCGCAGCTCTTCAGTCTGTGCTGTTATGTCTGGAGCTGCCAAATACTTCAATTGCTCTCATTTAGCATGGTTTGATAAGCAAAAGATTTTAGTTATTGCAGATGAGTTTTTACTGCTACAGGGATGTTTAGTCAAGTGTGAGATGTGTGACACTGGATCTCAGCTAAGAAAATGAGGTATTAATTGAACTTAGAGCATCTTCAAGTTCAGTCCTGATCCTAACATGTTGAAGCAGGACAAAATGGTACAAATATGAATGAATATAGAACAGAAATAAGGGGAAAATGTTCCAAATTCTTATTGTAGTGAAGCTGTGGAAGAGATTTCTACTAATAAAAGGAATGTTTTGAATTCAGAACTCTGTTTCAGTAGGGCATTGATTGACAGTAGTGTTTCAGTGTTGGAATACTGGCCTTGTTTGACTAGAAGTTTCCATCCTGTGTTTCTAAGTCTGCTAACGTGCAAGTCTGTATGTATTTTCACTCACCTCAGCCACAAATTTGGTAATAAATCAGTGGGAATGTTCACAGTTTCACTGTTAACAAGATTAAAGGCTGGAAGGATCAGGGCTTTGATTTTCCATAACTTAGCAAAAGGATCTTCTGAGTCTGAGCTACTAAATATTACCAAAAATGCAAACAGTTTCTAAAGTCTGCTGTGGAATACACAGACAAGGCTGTGGTCTCACAATAGAAATCAGAAATCTTGAGGAATGCCCTTGGAGTGTTTTTGACTTTTCTTGTTTGCTTCATCCCCCAAAAGATTGAAAGAACTTTGGTCCACCAAGTTGTGTGACATTTAGTTTTTCTTGGATTCTACATTTCACTTCCATGCTTTCCATGTGATTGCTCTTAGCAGGTAACAGAGTGCATGCTTAGTAAGTATCCTTAGTGAAATTAAATTTCACAAAAATTATTTAAAAGTACATCTCCAACATAATCACACATTACTTCATATTAATACAGGCTTTAAGTCTGAGTAGATTTTATAGTATAAAAAAGCACCTTCTTTGTCTCTATGAGTCAAGTGAATAATTCACCATGAATAATTTATAAGATGAATTGAGGTTCCTCTTTCATGTACCACCTACGTGAAATAATTTCATTTATTTTACTTTCTTTTTCTTTAAATTCTGAGGTAATATGCAGATCTGAAAGCAGAGCTTCCTTACCTAATGGTGCCTGGTCAAATAAGATCCATGTATCTGTATCTTGAACGGATGAGCAGAATATAAATATGTTGTGGAAGCAGATGTTATAATTACAGATTTTAAATCTACTTTTGACAAACACTGCTTAATATGAAACCTGCTCTCAGAATTTATTACCAGGAGTAATGTGAATAGGATAAGATGCTTACATAAATCAAATACACCAGAGCAATCAGAACCATCTCTGGGTTCAGGTGCAGGTGTTTTAGTGGTGAATCCTCTTTTGGCCCAGGTTCAGAGGGGATGTGCTGCCTGCTGTAAAGGTGCTGAAGTGCCCCTGAGGCGCAGGGCAGCGCGCGGGGGCAGAGGGCAGGCAGAGGCTCTGTGGTGCCTCCAGAGACAGCAGCACCATCCAGACAAGGCATGGCTGAGGCAGTCCCAGGATTCCCTTGGTACATCACACTGCCTCTGGTGTAAGGTTAGGGCACTCTCAGTCTCTTTTTAGTACACACCAACAGCTAGAACAATTCCAAGCTGCCCAAAAGAAAGAAGTATGAGCTGCCTTCTTCCTACGTCTGTGCTCTGTACCACCTCAGAATGAATCAGGCCTATGATACCTACTTTATAGAGAGTTTTAGACCCTTAATCCTATCTAAATTTTAATGTGAAGGCTTGTTATAGTTTCCATAATTTGAGGCATTAAAAGCAGATGAAGCATCTTTAATCATAAAAGCTTCATTGTTGTAATTTACGATACCTGCATTTTAAGCCCCACCATAAAGTGGGTTGTGTTTCGGGGGATGATAGTTCACAGTAAGCAAATGTGATCCATCAGGAAACTTGTTCGCATTAAAACATTTTGACAGCACCAGTAATTAAACCTGTTTCCCAGGTGCAGAGCAATATTTTAAATGCCCCTCTGGCTACAATACCACTCAGGTTTGTCTGTCCTTCCTCCATACCATCCACTGCAATAACAAGGTAATGAGAAGATGGGAAAGTATAAGGAGGGTTGGACTAGCAATTAATGATCTAAGTATATAATCAGAATGTTAAAATATAGTTTTAACTGATTTGTGTATTAGTTTGTATGACACTGAAAAATTCCTTTGTGCATTTCCATGTGCTTGAGAAACAGTAAATAGGAAATCATGGCACCAGTGCTTGATGCTGTGAAAATTTATAGCCTAATATGTTCATTTCTGACTTTGAAGTGTGAGTTGGCTCTAGAACACAGCTGTGCAGAGCTTTTTAGGCAGACAGCATGTGATTTTTTTCTGTGAACTTTGCTTTGAGTGCATGAAAACTGGCAAACCCTAAAAACCTGATGAACTCATGAAAGCATGATTTGGACAAGTACATACTTGTGCCACGAAGCCAAGGGTAAGATCTATTTGACTTATACACAACAGAGTTCAGATGCTGCTCCCTGTCAGACTGACTAAATTCTAACACCCCTGGCATGCTAACTTGCTTCCTATCAGCCTCCAGCTTAAAAGCCCCAAACTGACAGGTAACCATCCACTCTATGATATTTTTTTGGGAATAACCAGTCAGTTCTGCTCTTCTCTTCATCAATCAACACAGCAGGCTACAGTGCTGCTTTTCCAACCGTGCATCTGACGTCTTTGGAAGAAGCATCCCAGGCATGGGTGTGCTCTTGGTGCTTTAGCAAACATACAGTTTTGTTATTCTGAAGATGAGGGCCTGGCACACGTAGCTCTTTAATTCTTTCCTGGTTTTTGTAGGATTGTCAAGGTCACTATGTCAAAAGTGGACAGCTCAGCCTGGGAGATCTGATTATGTTGGGAGGATGTGGTGACTTCTGTCAGTGGGCTGAAAGCAGGAATAGCAATCCATCATGAGAGGTTTTGAGAGGGAACAGGACATTCACAGGAGGTGTGAAAAAGAAGGGATTTAACACTACCCTATTGCACAGCCAAATATGTTGCTCTTTCCAATACAATATTTTCTACAGCTGATGCACAGAGACTTTTCACCACTTGTAAATGCTTGGGAGCATAAGTATCATGTACTTAACTGAAGTATTTATCACTAAAGAACATCTTTTAAAATATCAGAAATCTATAATTTTTGAAATACTAAATGTCATAATTATTATTCCTACACAGTTTATATGCAAATACATGCTTCATCCCAAGCTTGAATTCACAGAAAATTAAATGGAACAGCTTTTTTCCCCTTTTATTTATTTTTTCCTCATATTGTGAAATAAGGCATTGCACAAAAATGGCATGTCACTTGTACAATCTATACTCATTACAATCATTAAATGCTGAATCAGAAACTGGGATATCTTCATATTCAGTGCTAATTAAATAATTTCTCCGGCTGCTCACCAGCTCTGCACTGTGTCAGGAAGTTATGTAGAAATATTAGTATCAGGGGTCTATGCCTGGTGCAAATGAGAACCACATCAGAATCAAAGGGATTTTTGAGTAGTTATTACTTTCTCTAAATCTGTAAACATATACAAATATTTGGTAGAAGAAGAAGTGACTGTTCACCATCCATTTTATTGATAATGGAAGTGATCTGATTTAGCACAGCTATAACAATATTTTTATGCATATGGTACAGAAGCTATTTGTTAAAAAACCACAATACAGCAGATCACCTGAGACACGGCTCTTAAAAGAGAACATATGATCATTATTCATAAAGCTGTTGTCAGAGGGCATAAGTCGGCTGTGTCCTAATGCCTCCACAAGCTGCTCAGCTGAAATGCACCACACTCATTTCTATCTGGGTTTCTAGGGTAAGAGGCTGCCTGGATCACCAGAGAAGTGGGAAAGACTGTCTCCTAAGCAGAGTAAGGAAAATCTGTTAGGAGTAGTTGTAAAAACCTGTGCTACAGGGAAGTTCATAGTTTGCAACCATGACTTGTGTTTATTGTACAAAATACCAGCTCTGTGCTACACTGTGTGCTGGTGCTGTATCTGTTTAGTGTTTATATACCAACAATCAAAGCACTCCTGTAACCATGGGACTGGGTCATGTCCTGTCTTGTTCATTGGGGAATTAATTGTACTTGTTTTAGAGTTAGCTGTTAAGGAGATTAGGAAGGTGAAGCATAGCAGGGTGGCTGTGGTTGCATGGCAACTGGAAAGAACAGTAACATCTGGTATTCTTAATTTTCTTAGAACCTATGGGTCTTTGTGTCATTGTATAAGTATTATTATTTCTACAACCATGCCTCATTTTTCTTGTTTGTTAGCCAATAGGTAATGTCCTTGATGTTACCAGTTGACCCAAGGGCAAAGTTAGATATAACATTGTATGCTGTGATGTTAAAGTCAGCTTCCTAATTGCCAGGCACTGCTAGCCCCAGAGGACACTCTCCAGCAGCAGCATAGAGGAAAAGGTCTTTCCTCACAGGAAAGACTGGCTTTGAGGTTAGTCAGCCAGTGCTGTTAGCTCCTTCAGCATAGGCTGTGTCTCCTGAAACAATTGATCTAGTTGAAGTTTTGTTTACTGTCCACTGCAGGACTATTTCTTTCCTTTTAGGAGGGCAGGGAGACAAGGCCAACTGTCACAAGAACGGTTTCTATAAGGAAAATTCCATGAAGTGCACTTTAACTCCTCTTCCTTCATAATTTCCCCACTTGTGCCTCTGAATGCTTTTTGTTTTATTTCTGACAAACAAAAGAGCCTTATTAAAGTAGTGCTTTACTTCATTCATTTTTGAAATAAAAAATCAGTAAGTGATATGGTGTCAAGTATAGACCAGACTGGTTTTGTTCCTCTGCCTTTAGCATTTGATATCACTCCCCCACCACACGGCTTTCTTCAGTGGTTACTTTAAAGTAAAAGGAATAACAGGGTTTCCCACAGAGCTTCCCACTAGGGAGCTGCAGACTTTGGGCAGACTCAGCAAGTGCCACAGCACTTGGCTGGTACAAAGCCTTGGAAAACCTCCCTGGCCTTGCCACACCAGGGACAAGGTCTATTTTAAGCTCTCCTTGCCTCTGTGTAGGCACCCAAACCAGCCCATTTCTAGGGCAAAGCTGCTGGTTTCATCAAACCTGGCTGACAGCGGGTCTTTGGGGAGCAATAGCTCCAAGGGAGGGCGGATACGCTCCCTGCATCACTCAGCACCTCTCTCCTCTGGACCCACCATCTGCTCAATGCCAGACAGAAAATAAATGTCAAAAGCATGCCAAAGCCCTTTATTCAGCCTGAACCCACTGCTGGAAAGATCAAGCAGACCCTGGAGTTTTGTGAACATCAATGAGGAACTGTATTCCCCAGTCAATGAACTTCAGTGAACCTTATGTGTGCGTTTGCTTGGCTGCTACAATTCTCATTGTCTCCCAAGAAGCTGTTGAAAGCATTTTGAAAAAGCTAACAATTGTATAAATGTAGCAAATTAATTTCTTGTATTTTAAAATATTGACTAGACTAGCAGATTTTATAACCAATACATAAAAAATTCCTTTTGCATATTCTGCCTTTAGGACTTCATTTTTTAAAACCACCTTTGTAAATCCTCCTTTGCTACTTCCTATTCATCCTTTTGTTCAGATCTTTTTGAGACTCAGCCCAGATTAGAATTCATCATGTCTAAAAAAAAATGAGATGCTAAAGGTATTCTTTCTTCAATGTGCATCTCCAGCCTTTCTTGACAGGCTGTCAAGAAATATGTCTCTAAAAAGCCAGGTTAGATCCTCAGAGACAACCAGTGATGCAGTTCTTAGTAATGTGCTAAAACCCAGTCAGAGTGCACCTTATTGTTGCTGTGTGCAGTGATGTGACACGTGAGTTATTTGTTTGCTCTGCCATAAGATAGCATTAGGGGATATAATGTGAACAGATCACTCATTTGTAGAAATATTTATGGTGCTGCTTTCGAGGGATTATTCAATTCAAAAGCAGATGGCAAAGCATGGATATTCATGGACTATTTTAAAAGCTATCTTAGGTAAAACGTTTTCACACAGAGCAGCTAAAGCCTGTAACATTCTGATATTTTACAACACTTATTACTTAATGTTTACATATATTTACAATAAATTTTCATAACTGCTACTCAAGCAAGAATTTGCTAGTTCCAGTTTTTATTACAGTATATCCCATGAGTTCTTTATTGCTCAGGCCTCTGACCCTGAAAATATCTACACTACTTAATACTTAAATAGTACTCAGCTGAGGGGGCCTAATGTGTTCAGCTGTGTTTGCAGCACATTGAACTTTGGGAACATGTGGTGTATGTCAAGATGTTCAGTTATCTGGGAATTTGAAACCTCCATCTCATGATAGCTAAAAGAAGTCTAGCTCTAGAAGTGATGATCTTGTCTGCTCAGAACTGCAGAATCCTTCTAAGGTGTTACTTCGAGTATCCAGAAAACAAATCTTTTTTAAAGATGACTTCCAAAGGCTTTACTATTCTGCAAATACAAAGTCAGGTAATGTGAAGTAGTTGTTTTGATAATTTCATGTCATTCTTGCCCGACTGCTCGTAGCCCAGCTTTCCATGGTTCAATGTTTAGAAAAGGAGGTGAATAAAAGTCCACTATTCGTATTGAGTTGGAGGACTGGCCTTTTTCATAGACTATTTAACATGTATTAAAATGCCACTATTTTTTCAGCTTCCTGATTGTGTTTGGTGTCCCTGACACAGCATTCCCTGGGCTGCCTCTTCCTCACAGCCTTCTGCTCCTTCAGGAAACATCCACATGCCCTTTCCACATGGTGGCTTTAGAGACCCACACACTGAAGTTTGACATAAAAAGAAAAAAAATTATCAGAATGTACTTTAAAACTATTCCCTCAATAAAACTTGTGAGAGATCACTTTGCTTTACTCATTTCAGCTGTGTTCACTTGCAGTGCTCTTGTTCCCAGCTGTCTGACATTTAAGATCCCTCCCCGCTGCATTGTGGTGCTTCAGGTGTGGGCTCTGTGCCTGCCCGTGGTGGGTTCTAGCCCTGGGTGCCAGCTGGGGCTGTTTGGGTCGTTCCCAGTGCCCAGCTGTTTGCAATGAGCAAATGAGCTGTGCCAGAGCCTGATTGGTTGGGGTGGGCACAGCATGGGGCTTTTCCCTGTGCCTGGGGTGGGGGGACTTGGCTGTGGTACAGGAGATGCTGGGAGTATGGGGTTGTTGTTGGTTCTTTGTAGGTGCCTTTCTACAGGATGGGTAGGTAAGTTTTTAAGGTTTTATATTATTGAGGCTGTCAGGCTCTGGATGATGAGTAGCTTTACTCGAGGAAGTAAGGAGTGAAGTGCATTAAGATACCACAACTGTTTCCTGTGCAAATGTCTTTTGAAGTGCTTGGTTTAAAACTTTTTTTTTTTTTTTTTTTTTTTTCCTTCCCCCCCTTTATAGGGGTATAGTGCTGAGTGTGGGCCAGATGATTTTGGTTGTGGTCTGTTCTGTTTCTGAAAAACTACTTGTGTTGGAGATTGACTAGCTTCAAGTCTGATGAGTTAAATGCACTGGTTCCTACACTGCTGGCATATCTTTAGGTGGTAGGGAGAGGTTTTTATCCTTTTTACTTTTTCTGTTGAGTCTAGTCTTATTATAGCTCTCACTGTAATAAAAATTAATGTTAGAGAATCCTGCTTTTTTTTCTCTCCCTCATTCACCCCAGCCTAGGTATAGTTATTTCATGTTAAAATTGAAATAAGCCCTGTGACTGAATGTGACCTCCTTGCCCACTGTGAGCTGTGCTTGTTCTCTAGTAGTGCCTTTGGGAAGGGACCACTCTTCAGACCTCCATCGAACTTATTGCTTTATTTCCATCTTTGTTTTTCTGCAGCCTCACTGTGCTGGTCTCTTTACTCTTTCTACTCCTGCAAGTTGGGCTGTTTCTCAGCTAACAGTAGAAGTACTTGGTGCCATAGCAGGAGCAGTATATGCTCTGGGAAATACCTTGCCACAAGCATTCAAAGGCTGATGTGGAGTATGTACTTGTATGCATATGTATGTGGTGTTTGTTAAAATGTGCTTGACTAAGTATTAATAATGGATACAATGCTAATGTTTGTTAGGGGTTTTCAACCCTCTGGGGAAAGTGGAGTATAAACTGCAGCTTGAAATATTTCCCTGTTGAGAAATAGGTGGATTACGACTACTGCAGTGTGCTCACTTTTCAGGAAAGCAATTAGTTAAATCTCATTAATGCCATAAATTGTCTGAAAAAGACAATTCATATCTGAAAAATGCTCTTGAGTAGGTTAGTACTTGTGTACAGCCCTGTTAACAGCATAGCACAGACTGAAACTGTTCTTTCTGTCTTAAATACAGTGTCTCTGTTATCTGTGCTTACAGAGAAAGATCTGGGTAGAACAGACCTGGGATTTGCTGTCCTTGTTCACTTTGGCCCACTGTGGTACTGACTTTTGTAGAAAAGCTGGCAACTTAGGCTAAGGTGGTGTGCAGAGTTTGTGTGTGCTGTTTGGGTTAAGTTACTTAAGCCTGGTTTCCACCACCATTCTCATGCTATGAAAGCCTGCGAAATCTTACAGCAGGATTCTCTCAAATTCCTCATCTTGCCTGGCAAAAAGAACACTAAGGGGTAAAAGCAAAACAAACGAATGAGACTCAGCAAAACTTACTGACTGTACAATGTTGAGGCAGGCAGGCTGTGGTAGCCTGTAAATGAAACAAGAACACAGGGGACTATATTTAATTTAAACACTACTCATCCTAAAATAACTTAACCTGCAGAATGATTGCTGTGCAAACACGGTAATAATATAGCAGAGCTGTCACTTCAGTCAGTATTTAATAGTCTCTGGCCAATTTCATTATTAACACTTAGAACACTTCATGAAAAGTGATGAAAGTACCAATACATAACCTGTACTGAAATCTCTGAGATCCCACAGAACATTTTTGTAGCTGCTGCCTGACACTTCTCAAGGGGGACTGCAAATGGTTGTGAACTTGAGCTATTAGCAGCAGATGCCAAAACTCCTCTTGTTTCAAAATTGCAAACAAAGTAGATGAAATGGGCTCCTCACAGTTTTGCTTCCATGTGGTCTGAGTGGAAGCCTGGTAAGGGAGATGAAATGTGTCCTCCTGCTATTGCAAATGATTGGGAGTTATTTTTTCTCTTAATTTAAATTTATATGGAGACAATGCTGATATATTGTACTGGCTGGAAGATATATTAAAGGAACAACCTAAGAATAAATAACAAAAAAAACTGTAGCTGCAGAAAAAGTGCCCATAGTCACTTTGTTAATGTTTTGTTTTTACTATCCTGTATTCCAAAAGTTCTTTTTCATAACACTGGTCCTGATGGTAGAAAGAATCAGAGTAGCAAAAGTCTTTGTATTAATTTAATTTGTGTGTGTATATAGACACTGTAATTAAGGTGTAAGTATGAGAGAGTACCACTAAATTCTTTAGCATTCCTGTGGATTTTTTTAAGGCCCCAGAAATAGACTTCCTGTATAGTGGGGGAGAGTGTGTGGGTTTCTGTGTGTGTTATCACTGGGCTTTGGAGAGGGTTCATGTAGCTGTGGCTGGGTTGATGGGTGTTGTTAGTAACAGCTGGCACAGGGCTTGGTTTTTGTCTGAAGGAGCCAAAATGGAATCCTGAGAGAGCCTGGGTATTTCCTCAGTTCCTGGCATCAGCGTAAGCCCTAAGTCACAACCTTCCTATGCTGAATTACAGGAGCTGGGAAGTTTGTGTGTTTCCATTAGTGACAGATTAAGTAGCCTTATTTTGAATTTAGAGGTCTTAACTCTATGTGCACCTGGCCTGGAATAAACATGAGCATGGAGCTTCTGGCCTTCCAGGCAAGAGTGATAGGTGGGAGAGGTCAGGCCAATGATGCAGGGTTAACATGGAGAAAACCCCTTGGGCAGGACATTCCTTTTCTTCCTTCTTCAACTTCTTTAAGTATCTAGGAATGCCTTAAGGCATTTGACTGGTATTGAGTGGTCATTTGAGTTACTGTGTTCTGGTTTGAAGCTTATGCCATGAAACTGAGAAAACTTTGGCTGAAAGGATAGGCGGTCACTAATAACTGAATTTGAATAATGAATTCCCAGCTGAGGTATCTCCACTGGATGTGTTGGTTTCTCTTTCTGGACAAGTGCATTTCAGATAACAAAGAGGGTGGCTAGATTCTTTTTTTCCTTAAAAAAATTTGTAACATTTCCCTGCTGTGCTTCTCTTTGGTGTTGCTTGAATGTGACACAAACTATGGAATTTGGGAATCTCTATAATGTAATGGTGCTGAATATCTGCAGTCTAGAGTTTGGCTTGACTGGGATTCCAGCTGATGCTCTGGAAGTACCTGGACATAAGCCCTGCTTGATTTAAAGGAAAAATAATGCTTAGAACTTTTTCAGGTTTCATATAATGTTGTTTTTGATGTATTAAAAAAAAGAGCTTGAATCTTAGTTGAATGTACATTGTTCATAGCAATTGGGCTGCAAGAACCCAACATTTTCTATGTTTCCTTGTGCACTTCTTAGTTCTCCTGTGGTTTTGGGCTTTCTGGCTGCTGTTGAAAATAAAAGCTCGGTAGGGTTGCTCTCAGCAATAAAGGGTTATGGGATCAGCCCTGTAGTGTGCTGACAGATGTGCAGCCTGGCTCTTGGAGCTGGTGCTGGCTAAAGCAGAAGGGAGTTCTTGCTGCTCAAAAGCACGAGAGACAGGTTGGGTGCTGCCCCCGTGGGAGGGCAGGTGAGGGGTTTGGCTGAGGGCCTGAGATGTGGTGTAGGAGGAGCCTGGTGCCTGCTCTGGCCTGTGCTGTGCTGAGGTTGATGGCGAGTGGGAGAGGGCAGCAGGAGGCCACTGCTTAACCTTGTTCAGCTCTTAGGGGTACATCAACTAAACTAGGTTTGTTCATTCAGTAAACTATTAAAGAAGTCGTCTTCAGGGTATTTATTTCAGGCAGTTCTAATGAAGTAATCCTTTAATTCCTCAGAGTAAATGCTGATGAGGATTTACTGCAGACTAAGCAGTGTGGAGGTCACTGTGTATGAGTATGTTTGGGAGCAGTGTGGCTGCTGTCCCCTGGGGCTGGGTGGTGGGAGCTGTAGGGTGTCCTCCCAGCTGACCCACAGCAGGACCGTCCACTGTAGGTGCTGTGCTTGGGAATGCTTGTGTGTCTAAGCCTGGAGAAAGGGGCTGGTTCTGCTTCAGCTCTGGATGAAACCACTCCTCCTCTAAACGTTCTGCTGTTTCTTCCTGTTGTGCATGTTTCTCAGCCTTTTCCCCTCTGCTTTGATCTTTCTTTTCCTCTGTTGTCCCAAATAATGAGAGAAGCTGCAGATGAAACCATGGGCTGATGTGTATAATTCAGCTTCAGCACAGTTCTGTCTATACGTGTTATTTTGCCTACAAAATCATAATGGTTTCTCATTGTTTAGGCAATTATTTCTTCTCTCTGTACCAAGCGTGTTCTGTGCTTAGGAGGCCAGGAGAAGGCCTGTGCTCTTCCACTTTATCAAAATAGATGTGTAGGGCTTCAATTAGCTAAGTTTCCAAGTTAGGAATTATTTATCCTCATTTTGGTATTGCTGCAGCAAGTCAAAAGAAATCTGAGAAGAGCTGCAGCCTGTGATGAGCAAAGGCGCTGGGACTTTGCTATTCCACCCAACTCCTTTTCCCAAGGGAGCTCGTTTCCTGGGAACACCAGGGCAGTGGTGTTGAGGCTGCATGACAGGAAAGCAATGTGAGTAAAACCTTATGCCAACATTTTGGATGGGAAGCTAGTTACAGAATATCATTTGGTATTGAAAATGATGAGCTATCTTATGAAAAGGAAATTATTGCCTTCAGTGGGAGAACACGTAGGTCCAGTAAGTAGCTCTTTTGCTCTGGAAATTCCTTTGCTGATGGAAAATTTATTAGTGGCCAGAGCATGGCTTTGGTCTGAGCAGGTACTCTTGGTCTCTCCCTAGCACTGTGCTGTGCTGACTCCCTGCTGTAAAATGTTCCTCCTTACAGTTGAAGCATTATTTGCAAAAATCTGATATTAGAAGCTTGTTCTTGGATAAAAATAAATCAAAACCTGAAAGTATTGGAAAAGCAGTGTCACATAAATACTTAAGACTCTTAGCAACTTTTCTGCTTTGGAGGAAAAATGATAAACAACTTTTACCAATTCCAAGTTATTAAATCAAAGTCTAAGGTAGCCTTTTCTAATAGGCTGGATTATTTCAACTTCCATTTCTCACCTCAGGAATGGAGCTGATTTACAAGTAAACATTTTATTAGAAGTCCTAATATGTTGTTTTCTTTCTATAGACAGAAAAAATTATATTAGACTTTTTCTTGAAATTAAGTATATTAAAAGGCAATTGAAACTTTGAATTGACTAACAAAGCACTTTAGTTTGAAATGTAATGTGCTTTTATATATATATACATACAGGGTTTGCATTATTTCTGAGTAGTTGTAGTCCCTGACAGATCCCACAGTTGAAAGAGGCTGTCTTAATTTAATACTAGAAACTCAAAGATATTGAAAGCAGCTGTTCTTAAGTTTAGAAATAGTTTGATCTGGAAAATAACAATAAGCCTTGTTACAAAGGGGAAAAAGAAATACTTTGACCTAGAAAATAAAGTAAGAAGTTTCATGAGTACCTAGGTACCCTTAAAAATGAGAATAGTTAGGTGTGCCTTAATCTGACATATCATTATGTTGATGAAGCTTGACATGGCTTAGTAAAATGTGCTGTATTTAATGTTATCATTGACCTATGTCATGAAATAACATGAATAATAACTATAAAAATAAATATAAGGGCTTATTTTAAAGTATAATTCAACATGAAATAAAATTTGAAAATATCATCCTGCTTCTGGAAATTGTTCTGAAAGAAAAATGCAGGTTGATGCAGTTTGAGTGGCACAGGACATCGAATATGTGCATGTTCCTGCAGCCTGCAAATATCAGTGTGGTGTTGGAAAAGAGTCAAGGTGGTTTACACTTCATAGTCTCGGCAAAGGGTGAAGTTTAGCCTTGTGGGAGTCATTGGCACATTCCCATTTGACTCAGCGAGGCCAGGATTTTGGCTGTGGCTCCAAAGGCAGCTTTGTCTGAACAGTTCCCATTGCCCTTGTGGAAGGGGGCACCCATTTCTCTGGGGACTTTGGGTTGTGCTGTGGGCAGTCATGGCAAAGCCTGGGGGCTGCTGGGGTACAGAGGGATGTGCTGCAGAGCAAGCAAGCCCTGCTGTGGCTGCCCTCTCTTCTTGCTGCAGCTGTTGCCTTAAAAATCTCTGTATCTAACACATAGGCATGGGATCCTCAATGAGTATGCCTAAAACAGCAATACTGATTATATTTTGTAGCAGAAATGTCAGGCTTAAATGCAGACCTTTGGAAGGGAGGAAAAGTTGATGTTAAGGCCAGCATGTAGCAGCCTCACTCCTCATTTATCCTGTTGAGATCAAAGTATGAGGTTACTAGACCCAAATCAGTGCTTCATTATTAGAAAGCTTTTATTTAAGCTCTCTCAAACTAGTGCCTGTTAAAATGATTTTCCTTTTTCTGGTTATCAAATCAGTAGCAGATTTTTATCTTAGAGTGGACGAGAAAAGAAAATGCCAAGGGTGGTGAAATTACTACTTAAAGTACCATAGAATGGTTTGTTGGAAAGGACCCTTAAATGTCATCTAGTCCAACTCCTTTTCAATGAGCAGGGATATCTTCAACTAGAGCAAGTTGCTCAGAGCCTTGTCCAGTATGACCTTGGATGTTTTCAGGGATGGGGCTTCTATCACCTCTCTGGCCAGTCTGTTTCAGTGTCTCACTGTGTAAAAAATGTCTTGTCTAAATCTGCCCTCTTACAGCTCAAAAACATTACCTCTTGTCCTGTGGCAAAAGGCCCTGCTACAAGAGCATCAGCCTGCCAGCCTTCTTCTCTTGTACTTGCTGCTGGCTCAGTCTAGTACTTGACAGCCTTCAAGAGTTAGTGAATTCTAAAGAGCTCTTGTGTAGTTATCTCCTTTTTTGCAGGGGGGAAACAGAGTCAGACAAATTACATGACATGCCCAAGGTCACACGGGAAAAACAAGCATACTTGTGTTCTGTGATGCTTTTGCCTGCTGGCTGCTGTGCCTTGCTTTAGGTGAGAAGCACTGCTTGTCTTTCTCATGTCTGTTACTGAGATAGGTGTTTTTCACCACACCTCATGAGAGCAAACTGGATGGGGGAGCTACAGAACATCACTACATGTAGTGTAATTTTCCAATGGCCTTAAGTGCAGCCATTTGTCACAAGGCTTTTTGTAAGGTTTGTCATGATTGACTTTTGCTTTATCACTGCTAGTTTACCTAACAAATGGGAAGAAATAAGCAAAATTGTCGCTGTTAGGTAGAGGAACAAATCTTCAGAGTAGAAGTTATGATAGTTGCAGACTTTATAACCTTTAGGATATTTGTTAAGGTGGATAAGATTACTAATGTAAGCTGTGCTGCAGATGCTATTTGTGATTGCTAGTTTTGTCATATATGCTTCTCAGCTTTGATCCCTGTTTGCCTTGCTCTTCTTACCACTATCTTCATATCCAAATCACTTCTGTGGAGAAATCAGAACAGCTGTAGTGCTGGTATTGTTTATTTTTTCCACGGTCTCTGTCTCCCACTGCATTAAGTATTTGCAGTGTCAGTTTAACTTAATACAGTTCTTGGAGGAGATGCTTGCCTGTGGCACACCTGCTGCTCCAGAGTCTTTCCACACCTTCTTATCCAAGGCTCAACCTTGTTCCACTTTGCAGGTCTACTTGCTTAGTCAGGACAGGTGAAGGTCAAGCATAAGTGTGTTTTGGTAAACAAATAGTTCATGCATGCACTGGCAGCTGAGTGTGCAGCAGTCTTCACCTGTTGCATCTCTTATACTTGTATGTTGACTAATTTCCATTATATAGTTCTATATAACCAGGTAGGACTTGTATCATAAAAAGATTATCTTTTGGCTAATTTGTTTATCCACCTTGTAAGTGGACAAATTAATATACCATGAGTTTGTGTATTTTTTTAAAATGCTGTATTTGGACCTCTTTATATTTTCCTTTTTAAAATACTGCAGGTGTCTTGGATACCTTCATTAGCCATTTAATAGACTACAGGAATTTTACTTATTAGTGTGTTATCTGGCTGCTTATCAGCCTTGCTCTTGAGTTCTGAACATGTTGTCCTGTTATAGTAATTGGGCTTTGTTCTTATCAGGTTTGTGTAGTGTGGTATTAGAGTAGAAATATTTTTTTTGAGTAGAAATAAAAAGAGTGTGAACAATACTCATGTTATAGACAATTTGTCAGGATTACTGTGTATAAATGGCATTTGTACCATTAACTGATCAAGCTATAACAGGGCACCACACTGAGAAACTTGATGAGTCAGACCTGGCAAAATAGTAGAGAAAAACACAGACCCTCTAGAGATAAAAGAAGGGAAGGTGTTCAGTGGGGATGCCCCTGTCTTTATGTCAAACTATAGAATTTCCTGCTCAACTGAGATGTGTGGGCAATCTGCTACTGTCTAACTATCAGGAGAACAAGGGAATCATAGATCAATTTGTGAGCCTGCAGTGAAGGTGACACAGTCAAGTGCAAGGTAAAAGTAGCTATTGACATAGGTCAGTGCTGTTGGAATTTGTCTGAGGAATTGGGGTGGAAAAGTCAGGTAAAATAAAAAGTGAAAGCTCTGTACTTGTTCTCCCATATCTGAAATGCCTTTAAATCTGAGTTGGGTTTTTGGTTTCCATCACCACCACAGTGTTTCCTGGTGCTGTGTGGTAGAATGGCAGGTCTGTAACGTGGCTGTCTTGTCTTGTATGTGGTACTGCAGGAAGGTCAGTGCAGAGGGAAGCAGGAGGGACAGTTAAACATCTGTATTATTTATGAGATTTCCTACTGGTGAAAGTGGGGAAAAACCATGGGGAGCCAAACAAATTGGGATGCACAAAGACCGAAGCTGAGAAAGGAAACCACAAAATACGAAGGCTTTCTAATCTGTCTAGAAATATCATCAGTAGTATTTAGCTGCTTGCCACTGAGTAGGATATAAAGAAGCAGGATCAAACTTATGGGAGTTCTTGCCAATCAAATATGACACAAAGAGCAATAACCCCCCACACTGGTATTAGCCCCAAGGTTGCACACAAGGTCTTAGGCACCTCATTTTTCCCATTAAATGTTATGCTTGTGGGAAGAAATGGGAGCTGAAAAGGTGATCATGGGGAGCTGTCATCCCAAAATTGATACACTAGGAAATTCCCTACTCTTGTTTCTTAAAAATGCAGTCAAAAAGAATTTTGTGCATCAATAGAAATATTCCAAAGAATTAGTGTACCTTTGGTGGTTTCAGTACTTAGTCCATATTCATTTGTATCCATGAGAGATGGTAAGTCCAAAATAAATGCCCAATCAATTGTACTGAAGATCTCACTTTTTATAGTGTGTTTGAATAAACAGAATGGTGCTAATCCAGAGTATCTGAAAAATAACTGTGCTGAGCTCTGGAATTAGGGATAATGACTCTACATACTGATGCTTATGGGTACAGCGTTAATGTGCTTCTGTGTTCTAGTTAAGAGTGAGAATTAATCTGTGCAGAGCCAAGAGCTACAGGCCTTCATATCCTCTGCATGTGCCTGAGAACATGTATGCTCTGACTGGATCTTGGCTGTGTTGTTTCCACACCTCTGTGTGGATGCTTTTTTTTCTCTAGGGGGGGAATAAAATGTGTCAATCTGTTGCTCTGAGACTGAGTGTTGTATGAGACTAACAGTGCATGATGCTTAATATGCAGAAAGAATGTAGTCAAGACCTATATTCTTTTAAGATGGAATACATGTAATTTAGTTTACTGTTGACAACAAATCTGATTCAGCAGTATCTTAAGCAGAAATTAGCTGTGCTTATTTAAGGAGATTAATCTTGTTGAAGAAGGGGCTTGGCTAAAATAAACTGGGTTTTTTTTTTCATTTAAATACTGTTTTTGATTCAATTGTTACAGGATATAGTATTTTTCTTTAATTTTTATTAAAAAATAATCAGTTGCAAATTTGCAACCCTTCATTGAAGGGGTCATTTATTATTTGTTATTGCTCAGTATGACTTTCTTTTACAATAACTTGTTTGTCTTTCAATGTTAACTTTCTGTATATAAAGAAAAATGTAAATCTGATTCTTTCTGGCAGAAAAACTTCTGTGTGAAAATGTTGAAGTAAGACCTTAAAAACACTATTTGCTGCAAAACTTTGAAATGGATGTACAAAGTGCATTAAATGTTGGCAATCGAAATAACTTTCAAATTTGAATTATAAAATGGCTTAGATGGGAAGGAGCCTTAAAGACCATCTAGTTCCAGTCCCTGTTGGGCAGGGATACTTCCCACTAGACCAGGTTACTCAGAGTCCCATCCAACGTGACCTTGAACACTTCCAGGAATGGGGCATCCACCACTTCTCTGCTGGCTCTTGTTCCAGTGCCTCACCACTCTGAGTGAAGAATTTAGTCTCTTAATCTAGACTTAATTTCTTTGTTTAAAGTCATTACCCCTTGTCCTATTGATCCATGCCCTTGTAAAAAATCCTTCTCCACCTCTTTTGAATTGTCATGGTCAGTGTTTTCTGGCCAAATTGAATCTGCTCAGTACTTCTTGGGAGCAAAAAGAATTTTTCAACATCAGCAAATTTTGTCAAATTACACTTGCCCTAAAATGGTAATAAGGCTGTTGGTACCACTTGGGTTTCTGTCTATTTTTATGGTGAGTGGGATATTGCCATTTCTGTGAGGACTCATGTAGGATGTGGTGCATTTTGTGCACACTAGCTTTGTGTTTGGCAGGTGCAGACTCATCTTTATAGAGGATCTTTAATGCCCTGATGAGATCATGTCTCTTTGATTCAGGAATTACAGGAGTAGAGCTAGTTCTGACCTGGGTTATACTCCCATCTGAAACCAACCAGTTTGGCTTTAAATGAGGATGGAATTTGGCCTGAGTTTTGTGCACTTTGGAGCAGCAGAAAACAAGAAGCGATCTCATCAGATATAAAACCTGTAAAATACACTCAGATTTTATGAATGCTAACTCTGAAAGAAGTATTTGACTTAATCTTTACCAACTTGAGACTTTATAGGCAGGGTCTGAGTAAATTAACAAGTGGATCTTTGTAAGGATCATTGTTTAATATTTTCCTGGTGCACTCCGAAAGAATTTGTGGACACTGAGATTTGTTTTATGATTGGTTAGGAGATTTGCTCTAGAACTCTGCAACATTGCAGGTTAGAAAGAACTTTACTTCTGTCTCTTCTCAGAGAGTCACCAGCCCAGGTGTGGAAGAGTGGAAAGAAAAAATGACAAACGATGCCAACTAATCTTTGCTTCTACCCTCTCTTCCTCTTTCTCAATAATTGTAAATCACCACTTTATTACTGCACTGTTCCAGGATATAGTCATTCAATGCTATATCTCTAGAATGAGAGCCTTTTACCTTGAGCACGATAGAAGTCATTCACCCTTATCCCCCTGCCCAAAGAAGGTTTTTAAATTTTTTTTTACTTCCACATGGATAGATTAGAAAATTGACAAGCTTGAGGTAGTTCCATCTTGGGACAGCAAGAAAAGCTGTACTCTGAGGTGGTAGAGCTATACACTCCATTGTTGTGATTTGTTGATCAGATTTCTAACAAATTAAAGTTCTTTTGGGTTTAGCTGCTCTTGTTTGGAATTTTTCCCTTTCTGAATAATTTCAGTTTTTAAAACTGCAATGGCTTAGTGTGGTTTTAAGTGATGTACTTATGGAAGCAATGTAACACTGACAGCACAAGTGCCTAAACGAATCTCTAATGTCAACTACAGTATTACAAAGTTGGGATAAGCCACCAAATGAAGCTGTTTCAGTGCAGCTCTCGGCTGGAACTGATGGCAGAGAAGATGGAAAGCCATTCCCCCTTCATATTTTAGGACAGCTAAAGAACCCTGGCAATGTGCCAGTCCCCATTCCTTCCTCCCTTTCCTGCCAGAGGCAGGAGAGCAATCATAAATACTGCCAGATGTGGAGACATCCTGCTGTGGGTCTGTGTCCAGGACAAGCAAGGACCCTTCTTAAACCACCAACTGCACACGAACTTGCCAAGCCATTGCAAACATGGTTTGAGTAATCCCACAGCCTCAGTCTAGGTTTAACTGCTTTGTGGAAGGTTTTTTCACCTGCTAGTTTTGAGATTTTAGTATACTTTCTTGTATGCTTCTTTTATACCTCAGACCTTAAGATGGTTGTAGTCTGTACTTCAGCTTAGGAAAAGCATCACAAACAATAACTGTCCTGAGTGAAGAAATGAGCAGTTTGATTGCTTCCACCACTGTTTTTCATTTTTTTTTTTCCCCTTGAACATTTGTAAGTTGCCACTGTATCCAAAACTACAGGAGCAAGCTGGAGAAACTTAATAATCTTCCTCAGAAACCATACCTTTTCCTTTTTCAGCTTGCTCCTTGAATGCTGGTTGACATAAGAAAAGAAGAATCTCTGGTGGAGTAGGTCTTGCACTGGAAAAGTTTGAGATGAGCACTCTTCTGTCAGTTACAACTTTGAGATTTCTCCTCCAGAAAGTGTTTTTTCTCCTCATAATTATATAGTTCAGTCCAGCACAGTAATCCTGACTTTGATAAGTGGCACATCTTGCCTGGAGCACTCATATTCCTGAGCTGCTGATCTATTTCTCATGTACCTTCCAGACTTTGAGGTATGTGAAAGACAGTTAAACCATTGACTGGTAGAGGAGTGGGAATTTTCTTTTTCTTGGTATCTGCTCTGTCTTAAAAAACAATTTTGTGTCTTTAAAGTGAAGATTAAGTGTGACTTCCATTGCCTGGCATTTTATGACCTAATTGACACCAAGAAATACTTGCAGATATGATAATAATGACAATGATATTTAAAGCATCATAAAAGCATAAAAAGTAGTTCCTGCCAAGGCCTGTCTAGTTCTAGCATCTCTGGAATATGGAGATGCAGATAGAACCATTATTTCTGTAAAGGTAGAGTGTCCTGGGAAGCCCAGCCATCTCCAGATATGAGTCTTCTTTCTCATTAGAAATGTTTTGGGGTTTTTTTTCTGCCAGGCTGGCTCTGCTTCAGTGAGTGTGTGATGTTTCTGCCTCTGTTTGCCTGTAATCAGTGTGAGTAACCATTTGAATGATGCATCACATGTACCCAGTTTGTAGAATATTGTTGCTCATTATTACATTAGTTTCTTTCCACAATTCTGTAAGTGCACTTAGTAATTCCTGCTTCATATCTTGGGTCTGAGTGTTCTCCTGGTCAAAGGAACAGGAATCATTAATTACATTCCCTACTTAGCTTTCCAATGTTTCTGCTCCTGGCAAAGCAGTTGGTTTGTGCAGCCTCTCTGCAGTTGGAGCTTTCAGCCTCCCAGCAAAACAGCAACAAATTGTGTAATTGCAACAAATCTGCACAAGGCAGAGCAATACCAACAGTATGATTATGAAAAGGAGGAAGGACTATGGCAAATCCACATGCCTTAGACAGGCAGTTATTTCTCAGAAGTGCTCTGTAGCTGAATGGAATGATCTGAAATAGATCTGTGCAGCTGAAGATCATTGCCTGCTTTTATCAGCAAGCAAGGTGACAAGTGTCCTGTGTTATACCTGGCTGTTCTGGCTGGCCAGCACCTGTGAGAGGACAGTGCTGCACACTGATGCAGGGCACTTTCTATTCCAGGCAGGGTTTCATTTTTCTGATACTGAAGTGCATCCAATAAGAAATGGAACAGCACAGCTGGCCTACTGGCTGCAGAAGGCCAAGGAGCATCTCTGTAGATGGGACAGGAGTTAGCTGGCAGCCTGCTGATGAAAAGCGGCTTTTTCATTGCCAATCTGTATTTCATTACCAATCCTCTGTATAGTCCAGTCCCTGAGATGGAAACTAATACTTGAGCAATGAAAAGATTTTCTTTTTATATGATGCATTATAGATCTTATGCTATAATAATTCAGGATAGACTTTTTTGATTGTTATTTTTGTATTGATTATAATCTGATTTTTTACGAATTTAGTGTTCACAGTGGCTGAGGCTGTAAGATTGGGCTATAAACCACCAGCTTGCTCTTTATATTACATATATCCTACCTTTGCATAGACAGGCAATACGCTTAGATATCAGCAAATCTATTTAAATGTAAATTGTTTGCAAATTTGGGTTTAGGTTTGTAGAAGTAAGAATCACTTTCAGTAGTATTGACCTGGAATTGAACGTTTCGTTAGAGCCCTGTCTTTGTCACTTGCTCCTCATTTTAGGTCAGGTGTTTCAGCCTCCTCTGTAGTATAAGCAATAGGTCTGCATCATACAAAAATGTACTTGCCTGACTGCTTTGTCTTGAGCTGTCTTTCAGTGATACCACTAATGTGTTAATTTATAGCTTGCCCAAAAGAACAAGGTATGCTTATTCTGTTCTGAAATGCCTTTTGAAATTTCAGGCACTTGGCTCTTTTACACATCGCTTCATCCTTTGTCCTTGCTAACTATTAATTGATGTCTTTGCTAACTGGCAATTGAAATGCCATTCTCTTCCTTGGTTAGTTTTGTTTCCAGTGGTCATTGTTTCACTAAATATACAGGGCCCATTCCAGATATCTGTATGGGGACAAATTAACCGTATGCCTAACTTGCCTTTTCATGAGGCCTCTGAATGCCGCAGCTCAGCAGCAGTGTAGTTTATACATATATGCGTGGTTAATTACTGCAGGATTCCCTGTTCCCCCAGTGCTGCAGCTATGGCAAATCTCCTTCCCTGCAAAGACTTCCATGTCCGTCCCCTTACTGCCCTCCCAGTGTTTTTTTAGATTTTCAAGTTGAATACAATGTAGAAGTAGTTGAGCTCCTTTGCAGAGGGGTTATTAACTTGCTTTGGAGTAGGAAGCCCTGACCCATCAGTTCCCATCTGGTATCAATCTTCACGTCTTGGTCAGATGGCAAATTCTGAATGTTACAGCTACTTTTGTTTGAGCTACTGGGGCAGGTCCTCTTAAAATATGCAAAGCCCATACTTGGAAAAGGAAGTTACGTGCTTCAAGTTATTGGTGGACAAGAGAGAAGTGGACAATAAAGAGGAAATGCTAATTTTTAGTGGATTTCAGAGCTCTTTGGACTTCACCTATAGCATAGTTCCTAGAAATTATTCTATAATTTAGCAGCTCACTGAGACTTTTTTTTTACATTCAGAAAAACTAATTTCTCTTCAGATTTTCTACACTGAGACATGCATATGTAATTTTCAGATTAGGTTTTACTTACCTTGGTATCAGACCTATACAACGAGTCTTTATATTAATTTATGTGGATTTCTGCACTGGGACTGTATTAATTTTAGGCTGACTTACTGGAGAAAAATTTTTAGAATAAACCCTCCATGCTGCTGTCATCTTTTCAGGGGACAAACAGTAATGCAGCCTTGATTAAATGTAAGTAATCTCATGTTTAAATCTGAATGCACACGAGAGGCAAGACTTGCTCAGATACCTACAGACCACAGAGGAGTGAAACACTAGCCTAGTAAAAGCAGTGAAATTCTTGAACGATGTGCTCAAAGCAATGAGAATAGAAAGTAACACAATAGAAACTGTTCTTCCTGTGACTTGTGTGGCACTGATGCTTATTAGTCTTTTCTATGGGGATTCATAGCCAAGCATGTATGTAAATATGAATGGGCAACCTAATTCATGTACTTTGTGCTGATTTATGTGACTTAAGTTACTGAAGTTTCTAAAGTGTTCAAAACTTACACCTACAGAAGAAGTGAGGACATCTCCATGTTCTCAGCAGATTAAATGTGAGTTTGTGGTAGAAGTGTATATTGTTGTTCTCACTACATTATCATTTTGAACTACATAAGTATGGTTTCTTTTTGGTATGTTAAAGCTATGTACTGCTAAGATTATTAAACAGTTTATTTTTGTGTGTTTGTCCTATCTTAATTTTCCACCTAAATACCTGACAGGGGTATTCTTAGCTAAACCTTGCCTTCCTCTTCAGAGTAATGAAAAGTGCTATTTGCCCTTTGGGCCAGGAGCTTCTTTCTGAGTCTATTTTCTTGTACAAACACTGCTTCCCTCTGAGGCCCTTGGCAGTCTCAGCCTCTGTTACAATTCTTTCTGCAACATAAAGGCGAGGATAATGGCATCACTAATCACACCTTCCCAGCGGTGTGGGAAGGATGAGCAGTTATGCTTTCCAAACCGCTTTTATGATAACATGCCTTATTGGCTCTAGCCTCATTCTCATTGAAGTCAATGGCCAAAATTATGTAAATAGCCTAGTGTTCTTCAGCACAGGTACATATCTCAGCCCCTCCCAAATTAAGAAACAAAATCCATGAAAGCATAAGACTATCAAGGAAACAGAAGTCAAAGAAAAAAATCCCTAAATTGGTCAGGAGTATATAAATTTTGGATATGTTGCATCTATAAAACCGTTATGAAACGGTTATTTAACAGAAATAACTGTTATGTTATTTCTATTAAAGTTTAATAAAAGGTGGCTTGCTTGTCTTCTGAGCTATACAGTTGTACTTGAGTGATCTAGGAGATCCTAAGAGGCAATGAAGAGTGAATTTAAATTAAATAATCCATAATGAACACTTCCATATATGTTTTTGTAATTGTATAATTATTTGAAATATTTCATCTGGCAAATAGGCTTGCCACAAGGATAAATCTTAGAATATTCTAGCAGGCATGGTATATGTTCAGATGATGTTTTTGATAACTGATCTGTAGTCCTTCAGCAGTAGCCTTTATATATTATCTACAAATAATTGAACTAGACTGTTGTTCACAAAGCTGAAGACATTGAAAAGAGGAAGGGCTATATCATTCACTGTCTGGAATCCCATTACACTTGTCTACAAAACATAAAAATTACTTTCCTGTAGCCTTGTATTGCATCTTTGTGTACATTGCCTCGTGTAGATAAGGTTGGATGTTTGTTGTTGTTAGATCTGAGTGGAAAGCAACTGTTTTTGTTAAAGCTGCATTTATGACTGATAGCAATGCCAGCAGGGTGCTGCTGGACAGTGCTGCACCTGGCCTCCATCCTGAGTCAGAGAGAGGAACCTGAGTGTTGGCAGCTTAGCTCACACTGTCACTTCCTGCATGGGACTGTGTGCACAGACAGCATGCAGGAGTAGGACTTAAGCCTTTTAATTTGTTCTGTTTTCTGTTAAGCTGTGAGACTGCTGAAACTCAGCTTGCAGAGTAAATACTGGGCAATATTGCACCTTTTCCCTCCAGCACAGAAAACTTACGTCCACAGTCATCAGTGAGCATGCAAGTAAATAAACTTCCTTCTAACCTCTGGGGAAGTGCAGTATTGAAGGACTTTGCAATGCAAAAGAATATTCCCACACAGCCTAAAAAAAAATTCAAGCGTGTTAGTTTCAGAAAGAGGCCCCAGCTCCTTAATGGAAAGAAGTGCCATAAACTGTTATATGATCCAGCACATGCATAAGATCCTTTCAAACATTTGCAGCAGCTTTATTTGCCAAGATCTTGTCTTGTAGTGTATAGCAAAACCTTCAGTCAATTTTCAGTATTATTTCATTTTATGATCAGACTATGCAGGATTATGATGTTTAGTTTGACAGGTTCTCTTTTTGTCTTAAATAAAATGACTGCTCAGAGCTGTGTTCACTTTTGCATCAAGTCTCATGTACAATTGAGAGTAAGAGAATATAATTACTGATCCTTGATACCTTTGCAAAACAGAAGTATCTATTGGACTATTCCATGTACAATGTTTTCAAGCAAGTTCTTCAAGGGCTTACTATACTTGAATAAAAGGAAGGTTCTTTAAAGATGGTGGGTAGCTTGAACCTGAATTTAACTTTGGGGAAACATAAGCAGTTTCTTTGAAATCTCTTTGGTACTGGCTCATGCCTCAGAGTTCAGCACTACTTTTATCTACTTTAGAGGCAATCCAGGTGGGACTGGATCCTGGCTGTTGTTAACTAACAGAGCTTTATCAAAGGAAGTATGCTGATTTACACTTGCAGAGGCACTTAACCCTTAATATTTTTAGGTCTTAAGCCTATTTGCAGACATCTCATTTCTTTTATTACCAATGCATCACTTCAAGTTTTAAGAAAAATTTAAACAGGAGCATCACTATCTTAGATCTATCAAATGAAATTGTGGGCCCTTCAAATATTTACTTATGCAAGTGAGGTGTATTTGGAGAGTTAAACCAAGGGTAACCATATATATAAATGTGTAGGAGAAATGCATTATCTTGGATATTAGGATATTTTCCCTAGCTGCTGGGGGAAGGGAAATACCATTGACATGTTAGTAAACTCTGTACTCTTAGGGTACAAGCCTTGTGCAGGATTGAGATAAGAAGAAACAGATTAGAATATTATTGCAAACTGAGCTGCTGCAAACCATTCGACCTTTCTACAGCTGTAAGAAGAGATTCATTTTCTCAATTAAAATGCCAGAGTGTAATATACTCTAAAATATACTGGGAGCATAGGTCAAAAGTAGGGAATATGATGGCTGAACTACTTCATTACAGCTGACCTGATGAAATTTTTGCAGTCAGTCTAGTCTCATTGAGAGTTCTGCCATTATGAATGTAGTCAGTCCATGTTACAGCTTCAAATTAATTCAACATTACCTGGCCAGTGTTGGATATAATGTAAGGTGAAGCTCAAGGTTGCAGCTGTTCTTATTTGTCTGATCACCATCCCATTTTCTGTTAGTCTCCTGACAGCAGCAGCCAAACTTCCTAAACCTCATTAGGGCACAAAAAGAGAAGAAAAGCACTAAGCTAAATCTTGTTAGTAACATGACAGAAAAAATCAGCTTTGTCTAACATTTTCCCAACCCACTTCGTGTATTTAAAACCTGTGAATTGGTGGCTTTTTCTCAGGTGTCAGCCTGAGGTATAGTGACCATCTCATTTGCTCCAGACAGTGAAGTTAAGTGCACTGGGACTGATTTCTACTATGTTGATTTGGGATACGAAAGTGGATGATCTTGTGATGTTCTAAGTGGGAGACAGACTTTGTTGCAAACAGCCTTCTTCAGTAGACAGAGGCTGACATTTCTTCCTGGAGATGTGTTCCAATGGTTCTTTCATCACCTTGTGGGGATGAGGTGACTTAATCTTGGGTCAAAACCTGCAGTTGATCAGTTCTCTGTGTTTTTCTGAGCTGGCTTTTAGAAAGGATCAGGTGAAAAGTGGTTAGCTAATGCTGGGTAAACAGAGACAGATGATTCTTGTGCTGTAATGAAAAGTTTTGAGGGTCTTTCTTTGCAGACATGTCACAAGTGTTGGTCTGCTTGGTCTGCACACTCTGAATTCTCCTTGATCCCTGGTTTTCAGCCTTGCATGAAACAAGTTGATTTCTTCTGTCAGTTGTGTAGAACAATCATTATAGTGTATTTTGCACTATTAGAGCTGAAGAGTCAAATAATGAGATTATTTAATAAGAATTTGCTGGTTGGTAAAAACTATTGCTGTGTTTTATAGATGAAAAAGCTTTGTTCTGGAGAAGATCCAGGGGTGCCCTGGTGGCCTGGCCTCCTGTGTAGGGACCTCCAGAGTTCCTTGGCTATTTCGTGCTTGGGAGCTCCAAAACTCTTCCCCTGATGAAGAGGCCAAGTCCCACCATCAGAAAGCAGCTCTCTCTTCACAGATTTGGTCCTTGACACTTAAATAATTTTTTACTTATTTTTTTTTTAAACCAAAGGGATGAACTACTGTATTCAGGTAAACTTAAGTTGTACTCAGACTGGAGCTAGCACAAAAAAACCTAGCTCATTTAAACACCTTCTGAGCAAGCCTGATGATTATACTTACAGTCCTGAGGCTGCACTGGTAGCTTTGTGGTTAGAAGATGACTTCTGACTTCTACAGGTCACAAATGACATCCCTGTTATAATCTGTGTGTTTTGTTCTTCTGTGCCTGTTCCAAAGAAGGAAGCTCAGGTGTGCGAGAGCTGGTGAGGACCAATGTTCTTGTCCTGGGCTCCTCTTCTGTAACCCTTCCATTGGTCTTGGGGGTAGGCTGACAAATGGGGGCAGCTTCAAATCCAGTTGTGTGGATTATGCCTTTATGGAGTGGCAATGGGATTCTTTTGTAGCTGAAATATGACAGCAAAAACCCTCCTCTTTTGAAAAGATTTTGTTGCTGATTTTGTTCATGGAATTTTATACGAAGCTTAAGGAGGACAACGTTTTCATTCTTCAAACCTTGTTAGCACATTATCCTCTGTATTGATTGTGTTGTAAGGGTGGGAAAGATCCTACTGTCATTTTAAAGTGTGGAGAAAAACTACACTTTAATCACTTCCATGATTTTGTTTCAGTTTTGTTTTTTTTCTAAATGGAGAAGAAAGATGGAGATACAGTAGACTTAACTCCATGTACCATTTCTCTTGGGCTACTTTTCCAAGCAGAACTGCATCTTACACTTTTATATATGAGGCTATAAAGGTCTGGTAAATGGTTTTTCTAATTTTAATATACAGCAAATAAGGCTAAGGGTAAAAATGGTATATTATGCTCCTTGATCACTGTTTTCCTTTCTGAGGAGCCACGTTATTTATATTAGTGGCACTTGAAAGCTGTTTGTGAGAGTCTGTGGTCCATGAGGTGATTTCTGAATCACCAAAAAGTGTAGGTCTTCTAACTTAATATACAGCCTGTGTTCCAGAAAGCCATGCGATGAAAGAAGCTCTTTTGATTTTTTTGACTTGCAGAACAAACATCCTGTGGGGGAAAAAAAAAAAAAAATAGTAGCTCAAAGTAGTATTTTGGTGAGTGGTAGCATATATTATTTGCTGCTGTTTTTTGCTCTGGACTGGTGTTGTATGAATGTTTAACAGAGCCCTTCTCTTGTAATGATTGCTGCAACCAACGGTGCATTTTGGGTTTTTTTGAAGAGTCAATTCACAACAGTGCCTGTGTGTCTCAGCAGGGGAAGCCCAGGACTTGATGAAAAAGAAGAGGGAGGGGGAGGGGTCTCTGAGGCAGGGCCCCTGCTCTCCTGAGCCTGCCCCTGCAGCCCCAGGGGTGGCCTGGCTCCCCAGCAGCCTGGTGGGCTGATTCTTGCCTGTTCCTGTCTCTCTGAGCTGGGACCAAAGTGACAAAGCAGGAGCTGATGCCAAGCCCACAAAAAGGAGTGTGCCATGCATGTGACAATTTTTAGTTTTTTCATGTTGCTCTAGGCCATGTGACTCCTGTTATAAATTAGGGAGGAAAAAAAAAGCTTTGACTCTTTCTCACTAAAACTGCTTATTTTTGTTTCTCATCTTTTCAGCATAATTCTTACTGGACTAGCTTTGTATAGGAGAATCTTGCCTGTATCCCAAGGAAATACTGTCAGATTTTTCCAGTCTGAAAATGTAAGCTAGGCTGACTGAGAACTTGTACACTTCAAATACCAGAGGTGCTGTGAGCTCATTGTTTCCAGATCTCCTTTGCTGGAGATGTGGAGAAAGAACAGATGAACCAGATTAATGTCACTGGTTTTCCATAACTCCTGGAGATTTTCTTGGCAAGTTTCTTTTTCCAACAAGTTTCTCATCCCTCTTCTTTCTTAATTCTTAGCTCCTCTTTCCCAAGAAACAGAAAGCCCTTTCTAGCTTTCTATGCTCTTTTGTGGAACACACTCCTTACCCTGGCAGTGCAAAAATGCTGTACCATGCCTTATTTCAGAGCTCAGTCAGGCTTATATAGGGTAGGGGCTCCTTAGTTAAGGGCTGGTGAATCAGCTCTGGGAACATGGATCTCATCTGAATTCCACATTTCAAACTGAGAAGTCCAGCCTATGTTCAGCTGTAATTTGTGTGTGTATATATATATGTATGTTACATAACAAAGTAGCCTGAGTTGTGGTTATTCCCTTACTGCAAGTGCATAAGGGAATAAGTATTCTAGATGCAACTTGTCCTTGAAATTATCTCTGTGGGTGTAGTTTTGGCAGCTTGCTTTCAGTTGATCAGTTTTTTGTTTTTTGGGGGGGAAAAAAAAAAGATATATTGTATTTGCAGATATGAACAATACTTTTCTGTCAGCATGAAATTTTTGCTGACATCAGAAGTTGATTTTGAGAGCTTCTTCCTCAGCCTTTGGTTGACCTATCCCAACTGCTCTTTCCTGAAGGGTGTTGCACCAGTGCTTCCACGTGCCCTTGCTTTCAGTAAGTTATGTGCACCAGTTCATTGCAAAGAGGCACCCTGTGTGTCTTCCTATGTCTCATCCTACACCTTAATACCACTTACCTATTAGAATTTTTATCTTATTGTGTGCTTGGAGCCTTTTTGCTTTCCAAAAGGATGGCTGCTCTTTCCAGTCGCTGGCTGGGTTCCAGAGATGTGGACAGAAACAAAATTCTCACTTCAGTAATGTTATTTGCAGGACCTTGCATGAATTTGCCAAACAGAGAAAACGTGCTTCCCTTAGCTCATCTCACTTTGTGCATTTTGAATATATTGCCAAGGGGTAAATGCACATTTTTTGTGAAGCCCTGTTTGAAAGTAGAGATTTATATTATCTGCTACCCCCTGGGGTCTGCAAACAGCTCTTCCTTCTTGTGTTATTAAGGTTCTTAAGCTCCCTCTATCTCTGGCCAAATAGTTAAGAGGTCAAAACAGAGAAATTTGTAGCTCTGGCTTTCCTGTTCAATGAAGTTGCAGGTGCACAGATATGAAAACGAGGAACAAGTGAGTTAAAGTACATACACACAATCTTAACTGTGTCCTAGCACTGCCTCAGTACCTTTGCAATACATGGATTTCTCACTTTATTTTTAACTCTGCTGCATGGAAATTATGGTCCCTCTCAGCAAGTCTTTTATCCCACCACAAGAAGGAAGGCCATGCCCACTTAATTCTGCAATTGTTGATATCCTTTGTGTGTCCATCCCTCTCATGTTCCTTGCTGAAAAATGTGATGCTTTGCTAACTGTCATTAATCCCAGGAATCATGTCCATCTGCCAGCTGCCTACTGACACTCCCTCTTGCAAAAACCCTTCCTCAGTTGTGACAGAGGTAGTCTGTATAACATTGTCCTGAAATAAGCCGCTTTTGTTTCTCTGAAAGTACTTTTAAAAAGTTTTGCTTTTAATCATGCATAGAGGGTCTCTCCTTCCCTGGCTTCACCCCATGAGATCGCTGTTTCTCTGATGTTTTTCCACAGTGCTGCAAAGCTGCTTTATGTAATCTCCCTGCTGCTCTACACCTACATCCCTCCCAGAGAATGCAGCTGACCTGTTTGTGGCCTTTGGCTCTTACCAGCTCCAGGGCTGGCTGGGAGAAGGCTGCACTGGCCTGCTGTGTATATATTTGTCCTGTCTTCACAATTTGGTCTGAGTCCCTCTTTGTGTGTGTCATCTGCAAGGCTGGTTTGCTAATGGTGGTTGTTTTAATCCCTCTTTGAAGCGAAAACTACAGCAGTAAGAAAGGCTGACTAAGTAGTAGAGAGCACTTCTACATAATTTGGGAGATTGTTTCAAATACGTGACCTTATTGGCTGAATTGGATGTGGTAGCAGGCAGTAACATTTTCAAGCCAATGCAGAGAGGAAGATGTCACAAATGAGACTAAAA
The DNA here is from genome assembly GCA_013390045.1 of Picathartes gymnocephalus. Lineage (NCBI taxonomy): Eukaryota > Metazoa > Chordata > Aves > Passeriformes > Picathartidae > Picathartes > Picathartes gymnocephalus. Next base: position 41,837 of record WEKY01063924.1, read on the forward strand.
AAAGCTATTTTTGCTCAGTAGGATTACTGAAGGAGTTATTCCTCACCTGCAAGAGATATACACATTTTCTGGATTTGCTCTATATTCTAGAGAAATTAGCTTAAGCTAGAATGCTGAAGTGAAATTAAAATGACCAGTCAACCTGGCAGCTCTGCACAGCATCTCCTGGAGTATGGCTGACAGGCTGCAATAACGAGGTATGGTACTACAGGTATAACTCATCCATACCCATCTTGGAAAGGCTTTCCAAAGTTACCAAAGGGGACTGTGAGAACAAGAATCCTACTGAAAGACTATAAGCAAAAGAATCTAGCTCTACTCCAAAAAAAAAAAAAAAAATTCCACTACTGTCAATTAACCTTTGTCAATAAATATGTCCTATAAACAAAAAAAATCATTGGTTTTCCACAATGTTTCTAATAGAAATAGATTCTGTGCAAAAGGCTAAACTTTATTGCCCTCTTTGAGGAAGTTATTGCAAACATTCTGTCAGAAAGTGCAAATTGTAGATTCCCCTGTTTCTGCCCTCTTCTTGAGCCACCTGGTTGTCTCTTTGAAAAAAGTTCTATTATTTTTGCGTATCCTGTTCCCTCATACATACTTCATTATGTTTCCTGGAGTTTTGTCTCACAGTTGTTACCTTATGTTTTAATTTTTTTATTTCTTTGATATGCAAGTTTGACAGCATGTGCTCAATAGTAAAAATCATTAGCAAGGTGCATCTGTGTAAACCGAATTCATGTGACAGCTTTTTAGTGTATAAGTCACTGACTCAAATTTTCAGATTACCTTGTTCCTCTGAATGCTTGGAGTTGCCTGAAGTGCTGTGGGTGGTTCTTTTGTTTGTTTTCAGACAGCTAATATTTGATCGTTTCTTAAACCACTGCTCTTCTCACCTTGGACTGAATCCAAACTATTTCTACTTTGATAGCTAAGCCTATCAAAAAGTCTGACTCAGACAGTGCTATGTTAAGCTACTACATATCTTTGAATTTAATTATTGCATAGATTTAACTCTGTCACACAATAATGCATTCAACAAAGTAAAATTTAAAAGTTTATCAGAGGTGGAGTGAGAACAAAATAGAAGTTCTAGAACAAGAAACAGAATAATGTAGATTCTATATCCTGTGAAGAAAAAAACCTGAGAGCTACAATGTGCATGCAAAACGAAGTAAGAACCAATTCATCTTCATGGACTTTAAATAACACAGTACAGTGCCGAGGGTTGCTGTGCTGTAGTAACACCTGCTTATGATTTAAGGAGATATCTGTCCCAAAGTGTCACTCTATCAACATTCCCTGTTCAGGGTGGTGTGTTGGATTAAAGCATATGAAGGTGTGCACTGTGATCACAGAGCACTGTGATCCACTGTGACAAGAGATCAGGAGAAAAACTTTGTCTGTTTTGGGAAACTTGAATTCCCTATGGTAAAAAAGCACTATGAAGCAAACCTGTCTGAATCTCCCTCCTGTGAACTGCTGTAGCTGACAGGATCCTCCAGGACACTGCTGTAACTTGCTGGACACTGCTGTCACCTGCAGGCAGTGCTGGCTCAGACTGAGCACGCACCACAGCCTGTCCAAGTTGTGACAAGCTGTTTGAGCTGTGGCAGTGAGCTAGAGGTGCATGGTGTAAAAATGACCTGTGCAGTCATCCTTAGAAACAAAGGATTTCTTTCACAGTAAGTGCAAGGCATGTGAGTTAAATAGGGAGACTGAAATACCCTTAAAATCCCAGAACATGACAGAATAATGGTTAGTATTTCAGAAATACATGTCTTATTAGTTCATATGAACTCAGACGCTTTGCAATCATTCAATGTGATAGGAAAAGCAGGGGCTTTCATCTGGATTTATTAACATGAACTACTTATGGAAGAGTTCAGAAATCTGTGTTTAAATGTTTGAGCACATAACTGAGGACAGACATCTAACAATTCATAGCTGAGTATAATCAGCCTTGCATGTCATAAAACATAAAACAGAATCCTTCCTTTTAAAGTGGTTGTTATGTCTAGATCAAAGGTAGAGGGTTATGCAGTATGCCCAGTTTAAGAAAGTGCCATACAAGAAGTTAATGTAAAACTGGAAGCACAACACTTTTTGTTTAGTGTTATCTACTACCTTTCTATTATCTACAAACACTACTGAGTGTTTACAGCCAGCCATGCCAAAATTCAATGAGCTCAGAAGAAAGAATAAAGGAAGCCTTAAACTGTGGTGTTTGTATTTCAAAGTGACTACCTAGAAGTAGTGTTGTGTTAACTCAGTGTTTTGAGCACTGGATATTGGTGGCTTTGCAGAGTCTTACATCACTTAAAAGAATGTGTTACATACACCTGTCAGCCCTGTGGATCTGACCCAGGAATGAATAAGTATATACTGGGTTTTGCGGCCCCAGTATCAATAGTGAAAGTGGTGACTGGCTTTGTACAAAGGCCAGCTGCTCTGCATCATCTTCAGATCTTTGCCTGTTCTGTGTGGCTCTCAAGACCACGGAATTAAAAGGTGTGTAAATGTGGTATGACTTCATGTGCTTTTAATCCATGTTTATGGAGATTTTTTTCAAGTCAGAACTAACCAGCTTGAATTTCAAGTTTCCTGGGGAGTTGAAAGAGAGGTAAATAGAACTGCCTTCCTCTTCCTGGAGCAACTTTGACCGTTGTTGAGATTTGGAGATGATGGAATGTGGGTTTGCTCTTTAAACAAAGTCACTCTTCAGAGTACAAGTACGTTAGCAGGAATTCCTTCTATCCAGTCCTTTGATTCTCTGTAGTTATGTGTTATTTCAAGATTTATGGTGCCTTCTTTAATGAGAAAAATCTTATCTAATATATGCAGCCTTTGTACTTTCTAGACTAGAGCCTAATCCAGCTCTTAGTCCTTTGAAAAACACCTTCATGTCTGCCTGCCTCTTTCAGATCTTGGGCTTTCAAAGTGTGAAGACTCGTATTTTTAATAGTCTTGGCCTGTATTCTTTCCTGATGTAGAACTGGTAGTGCTAAAAATGTTAATTGTGACCCAAATCTAGTCAGAAGACCTGGTGTGCTGAGTGCATAAATATGTGTATACACAAACAGGCTTTTTAATGATGGTATGGAAACTATGTAGGCAATCTATTGATACAGGAATAAGCGTAAGAGCTGCATGAATAATAGCTTCTAAGTTTGGTATTAGAGCTGGTTAGTGCTATGTTGTGTGATGATTCATTATTATAAAGCCTAAGCATTACAAGCTACAGCAGTGTCTCAGGCAACTCAGCATAATTACCCTGTGTTTCTTCAAGAAATCAAAAAAGCTTTCTTTTGTCTGGCAATTGCTGAACAGTTATACATTTATATAATATGAAGTAGAAATGATACCATAACATCTGCTCTTTTGTCTCTCTGCCATCCTCGGTTATCAGTTTTTAGGTTTTGTTGTGGTTTTGGTTTGCTTTTGTGGTTTTTCATCTGTTGGTTGTTGTTTGGTTTGCTTTTTTTTTTCCTCGTTCACATAAAAATAATGCATCTCCTCTTACTGGTGCTTTATTGGTAGAACCCGTTTTGCTGATGCTGCTGAGTTTGCTGCCTTGTGTTGTTTAGCAATTAAAACCTAGACTTGAGAGAACAAGTCCTTTCCCCTGGGTTTTGGTGCCTAGCAGTTAGCAGTGCAGGGGATTCAGATATCACTGAGGCTTGTGCCATGAAATGCATGCTCTTTTTGTGCTGTGCTCACAGTAATTGAAGTTTCCACAGACTTCTGAAAGAAGTCTTCATGACTCTGTGGTATTTAGGTGGCTCTTCTCACTGAGTATCTGATATGGTTGTTGGTTGTGTATTTTTGGTTTTCTGTTGGTTTTTTGGGGGGAAGAAAATAGGTTGTTATTGTATTATGAGTAGGCATAGAGAGAGACTAATCCTAGTTTTAGAGGACCTTTGGAAGTAGATGTCTTCCCAGATCTCAGTATTGTCTCAAATATGATTTTTTTCCTCTTCAATCTCAAGAACATTAGTATTTTTTCACAGAACAAAGTCTCAATCTTTCTGCTGTCTACAACTTAATTTATAAACTTATGGGGAGTAAAACGCTGTTACAGAGTAGCAAAGAAGCCTCATTTGTCGTTTTAACTTTTAACCAGATGCTTCTTTTCATACCTGGGCGGTGTATTATGTAACATGTAAAGTATGGATTCATGTGTAAATTGGGTAGAAAAGCAATAGAAAGGACAAGGCACCCAGTTAATGTTTAAGAATGTTTGCCTGCAGAGTGTTGAGCAGTAAAGCACGTGTCCCCCAAGGGTGGGTTAAGAGGGACTGAATGGAGCAGGGAAGGCCTGTGCAGGAGTTCCACCTGAGCCACTGTGTCTGGTCAGAGACAAATGCCTTTGAAAACACGACTGGAAACATCATCTCTCTCTGAGAAAGAGTATTGCCTGGGCTTCATGGGACTTCGTTCCACTTAACCTCTAATTTGGGAATGCCATATGGCATGTTGCTTTAAAAGCTGATGATTTCTGTTATATGCAGCAGATTTTGGAAAGTGATTTTCACTAAGTGAGCAAGAGATGGAGCACTTTGTATTCCTCATACATCCAGCACTATTAAAGAAACATATTGGGGCAGACAAACATTGCTCAAACACTGTTTAGTGCCTCTTGCAATACCTTAATACCACCATCTGGTGAACTGAAATCATGTTACAGCTTATTTGTAGGTCCTTTTATATAATTTAATGGGCTTGTCCGACAAGGTTTTGACCAGGGAGCTGAACCTCCTAAAATATGATTGTGGTGTGAGTGGTGAAATACTGTGTGCTTGGCTTGCTTTGTTTCCTGAACCTGGGTGGGTGCAATAGAAGAGCACTGGGAATTCTCATCTCATGGGTAGGATTTTTGTGCTATGTTTAGCTCTTTCCAAGCTGCTGACCCACTGGAAAAAACTGCAGCTCCTGTTGCATTCTAAAAAAAAACCTGTTGCTGAATGACTTGTAGCAGGTTTGGCTCATGCAGGTGTTTTGGATCTGACTGATTACTCTTAATTAATTGTCTTGGGATGCTTATCTGATCTCAACTTTTAGACCTTCTGAATTTCATGTCATGAAGCTGAGCCTCTTATTTTTAGAAGTACACTAAACAGATCATGCTGATTAATGTTGTCATAATGTAAACTTATTTAATGAATGTTCTTTGTGCTCGTTTCTAATTCTATCTGTGGTGACAAAAATCCCCCTTTTAATTGTTTCTTCATCAGTTATTGATGAATAGGGCTCTTAAACTGAGAAACAGCTCTCCCAGAATGTCCTTCTGGTTCTGTTCCAGCTTAAACATATTTTTGGTTTGGAATAAAATATGATTATCCAACATTTTAAAAACGAAATTGGACTTGACCTGAGCCTGGCATTAGTTGCTGTTGCTCCTGTCTCTTTGAATTGTACCCAAATTGAAATGAAACCACTACAGAAGACACTGGCAAGTGCAGAAAAATATATCCAAATAATTAAATGTTATGCTCAGTTTTTCCTAATTGTGGTACTTTAAAATCCCATAGTATAAAATCTCAGACTAATGACTAATTTTTTGTACATGGCAAATAGCCCAGTGGAAAAAGAGGGTTTCTTTTTCACTGGCAGAATAAAGGAAGGAAAACAACTATCTTGATTCTTATCCTGTGTGGAAGATTGTCATTATTATGAATCAATTTAGGCAATTTATTATTAACAAAGAGTCGTTTAAGGGGAGGACAAATGTTGATAGCCCCAGTCTGTATGTTCACACTCTATTACAGTGTTATTTCTTTGATAATAATTCCTCCTAGGAACAGGAGTGACCATGTCCTTTTAGTAAGAAATGCTTTGCAGCTAAAAGAAAAAGGCAATGTATCCTCTTGTGCTGTGACCTGAGGTAAAAGATAAGATCAGTCTTAAACAACTACTCTTTAAAAGATATTTATTCCCTAATATACTGTGGGAGAAAAGAAAAAAGTACAATAGAGGAAAGGAAGATTACTTTTTTTACTCTTGAATCATCTCTTTTCAGTGTTTGTAAAATGCAATGTGATCATTTCATATTAAAAGGAAATTAATTTTTCTGTTTAGGCGTTGTGAAACATTTAACAGTATGCTGAAATGGTATTTGGTTTGTCCAGCAAGGCTTATTTGGTAAATCTCTTGTTCACAATTCAACTAAAATAATAAATTTCCCATTTATGGAACAGTTGGGTATTATGGACATCTTATTCCATGGAAATAGACTTCCTAATTTGTTTTTCTAATAATTCCAGGAGCTCTATGGGATGGAAGGACTATAAATTAGCAATGGTCCAGTGGCACTCTGTAATAGTGTGGATCCCTGTGTAGCTATTCCTACCATCTTAAACATCTTTTTTTCTTTGATATTTGTCAGATTAATGGTTTTTGAAAGTTATTTTCCTATTTTTACTAGTTGGTTGAACAGATGTTGTAACTGTCAGGCTAACCACACTTTGGATTTTTTATTTTATTTATAAATGGTTTAATGTTTTATTCTTCCCTAAATAATCAAGTTATTTCCAAGCATTGCATCAAATCATTTCAATGTGTAATGCTTGGAACAGTTACCTCATTGGTTTTCCTCTTTTTTTTTTTTTTTTTTTGGGTCTCACTCTTTGCAAGAGGGAATTGCTCAGCTGTCTGTTTTGTAACAGTACAAGATGCTTTACTAAAAGAAGGTTATGCATCCTCTCAGCCTAGGGACAACATATTCTGATACTTGGTCTTCAGAGATGTTGAGAAGCACTTGTGTGCTAAATGTAGCCTGAGAGAAATTACATGACCATAGTGAAATACCTTACACTGCCATGGAGCATTGTTTCCCCATCTCCAGCAAATGCTTTTAACTGAGTGTCACTGTTGCAGTGGGAAGCAGGATCCCATCATGTTGGAGAATCTGGAGAAGTCACTTGTGTTTGCCCAGTGTTACCTGGAAGCTGAGAGGGACTGCATGTGGCTAAAATGTCTTGAGGAAGGATCAGAGATATAAAATCACAGATGTGGTTACTAGAGGAAAAAGGAGCCAAGTGTATGTGGTTGAATTTAGCTTGGTCACAAGAACCAAAGACTTAATCTCTTACTATGTTGGAATGAAAGCCAGAGGTGGTGGAGGTGATTTCAGTGGCATGTGGTACTTTGCCATTGGCAGGTGTCAGTGTTTGTGTGGAAAATAAGGGTTGTCTCAGACCTTGGTGACACAAATACGAATATCACCACTCCTGCTCAAATATTTGTAGCATGCAACTTAGCAAAAGAACACTGAATGTGTCAGTTACTTAAGTAACAAACAACAAAAATGTAAGAAAAGCTTTTACTTTGACCATAAAGCTGAGTGTGCTGAAGGCAGTTTGTGTTACCAGGTTAGAGGCACTCTCATCATACGGTGCTGCCTGATGTGTGAGCTGCTGTTTGACGTGTTCTTGACATCAACAGCTAAATGGAGCCAGGAGCTCCTAACTATAGTGTAATCTGCCCTCTGCTAAGTGATTTCCACCCAGGTGTCTGTAGGACAAACCTGAAGGAGGAGCTTGACTTGGGAGCAAGCATGAAGGCCTCTGGGAAGGTGACCAGTATTATTTCTCCTCACTGCCCAGCACGATAAGCCACAGCAGGAGGAGCTGGACTCACCATCAGCTCCCAGGGCATGGGGAAGGTGCTGGCAGCTCCTCAGCAAGGCTGGCCTGGTAAATGTGTGTGTGCCTGTGACTGCACAGGGGAAACAGGGAGCCTTGTCTGAGGGATGGCTACTTGGCTGCCCCAATTCCCCAAGCTGGTATGCTAAGCAGTGTAGCTTCCTTTATACTTTGCAATTTCTTCTCCCTTGCAAAAATAAAGCATCTGCTGCCCCTTTTCTCCCCTTGCAGAGGCTTTCTGCTGATCATGTGGAACAAATGCTCCTGCCCCAGATGTTTTTGCTTTCCCTTGTTTGTGTTGACTTGAGACAGACATTGCACTGTCATTCTACTCGTGTCCCTGCTGTGGCTTATCCAAACCTGCTATTGACCTCTGCTGTTGTGTAGTGGGAGCAAGGATAATGGGCTAAGAACCTGATCTTGCAGTAAGTTCTACTCCTGCTTTGTGTGTGACCAAGGTTTACAAGATTATTTTCTTCACTGCCCCTGTGTATCTTTTTTCACCTGATGACATTGCCCTTCAATATTTATCATGTTTGATCAAGTAATTAAGCAGTGGCAGAGGGGCTTATTCAGTGTGTGCTTTTTAGTGAATTGATACCCTTATGTATAAATCAGTTTTATAGACAAAATTAGGCAATGATAAGTGAACCAATATGTAGAAAATCACAGCTGCTGTAACAAGGATTGCCCCTCTTTTTCAAAAAATACATGGTAATTAATATTGTCTGTTATAACACAGGGATTAAGCATATTTTTAAGGAGCCTTGTGCTTGTTTGAATGCTCAAAACCTGAAAGAGTACTGCCCATTAAATCAACCATGTGTTCAAATCTGAAAAAATGATATACAACAATATCAGATATATACATTCTAGTACATAAAGTTGTTCATTCAATCCATTTGACTGTTATTGTTATAATGTTAATGATAAATTTCAGGTTCCTTCTATATAATTAAATAATGAAGTATCCTGTTTTTAAAAGCTAAAACAAACACTATAAGCATATGTATTAAGCAGCGTTAATACTTTTTTTTTTAGTCTTGAGAAAGCTTGTTGAAAATAAGTCCATAGAACAATTGTGCATTTAATTGCTAATCTATTTTGTTTTATTAAATGCTGAGTGTTGTTTTCCTAATTCACTTACATGGCAATGAGTAATCAAGTAATGATCAGTAGCTTGTAGTTTAAAAATAGCTTAATTATATGGAATCTTGAAAGCTAAACAGGACCTGACATCTGACTGGACAATTATGGATATACATAAATTTTTTCCCCAAAGAAACAGTAATTGTTTTGTTGGTAACTGGTGTTTAACTTAACAATACCATATGATTTCTTTCCAGTCTGTTCTCAGCACTTCTGAAAACTGACTTTTGGACTGGAAACTCTTGGGCTT
>WEKY01063924.1:50939-113748 GCA_013390045.1 Picathartes gymnocephalus
ATGTCTTCCCATGGGTGTAAAACTTAGTACTGGAATATAGCTCGCTTTACTCCTAAGGTGGTCTGAGGAAAAGACACCCACGATGGCTTTTATTGTTCAGAAAAATGAATGGTCATTTGAGCACAGGTCTGTCAGGCATGGCCAAGCTCTAGATGTTGTTCATGGCAGAGTATGAAATGCCATCTAGTAAGGGCCTGGAGGACTATGGTTTGGATCTCCAAACCTGCTAGGGAGACAGGGGAGGATGAGAAGCCAATGAGTAGCTGATATGTACAAAAAAGCAACAGCAATGAAAGACAGTAATGTTGCATGGGTGCTAGGGCCTTCAAGGAGTTAAGTTTTCCAAGCACTGGAAGCATAGAGATGCAGTGTTCTACTGAAGGCATGCACCTCCAATGCCATGCCAGTTACAGGTTAGGTGACGCAGGTGTGTGTCTGCCTGTGCCACCCTGCTGATATGCCCTGTGCACACTTGCTTGCCTGTACTTGGGTGTCCACGTTGATGGGACTGAATATCTACTGATGAACAACAGACTGTGCAATAGTACACACAACTGGAGAGCTTGCGAAGACACTTGGGATAGAAAATTTTACACTCAAAACTAGTTTTTTTATTATGGACAAATTTCCTTTCAAACTCCTAACAATCAGGCTTTAAATCTGCAGCCTATAACCTATTAGCTCAGAAAAAGTCAAATTGGGAATCTACTTCTGAAAAGTGACGGTGTCAGCTGAAGTATAATTTCATAGTTTACCAATTCCTCAGGTGTAGATATTTACATGAGCCAGCAAAGGAAACAATGCATGAATGCAAGTCCGAGCACAAATCTAATTTCTGACCAGTGTTGTAGTTTTGTTTTCCCCAAGCTAATAGCTCATTTACTTAGCAAAGCAATTGCATTAGAGACTTCACCCTATGTATGAAGACTTTAGCTTGCTTTAAGGAAAAATATATAATTTAACAGCATCAGTGAAATCTTTCACCACACACAAAGCCCTCAGTGACAGCTGAGCACACTAGAGGTGTGGACTGACAATCTGCAGCAGCTTACAAATGCATATGGTGAAAAGCCAGCCACTAGATGGTTGAATTCACAGCTGAATTAGTTATCACTGTATTTAAACAAGGAAAAAGAAAATGTGGCAAAATTCTGGTTTTCTTCTAGCTGTGCTTAAATCTTCAGTGAAGGGCTTCAGATAACATTTGGGGAGTATGAATTTGTAAGTAGGATGGCAATAGGTGCTTCTAGAGATTGCATTAATTTTGAAACTATTAACTTGTCAGATGCTCCTGTTTTTGCCTTTGTTTAGTGGGAGGAAACAGACTTTAAAGATCCTTCTCTAGCAAAACCCCCAATGTTTTTATTGTGATAATTCAAAGATACACAGAAACATCAGAAAATTACTGATTATGACAGGAATAAGCTGGAGATATTTCCAATTTCCCTAAGCATTTGTCTCCATCCTTTAAATATAAGGATTATAACACAGATCCATTAAAATGTACTTTGGGATAAAAGTAAAACCCCACAAAAGCAGAAGAAATTACTGCAGTTCATAAGATGAAAATCTTAAGTAGGCCACTGAAGAGGGGGCAAGGGAAGAATCAAAATATACCAATGGCATTAGCAAACTCTCACAGTGATCTGCCTTCCTTCTGTAGTTCAGGACCTTACTACAGAAGATGACAAAACATGTTTAACGTGAAGTCAGTTGCAAACTGTAAAACTCAGTCTTTATTAATCTGTGACCAAGTAACTGTTCCTCCTAGCTAAAATATTAAATAATCATCTTTTACTTCACAATTAAGTAATCACTCTTGAGAGGCAGCAGGTGCAAAGGAACAGAGAAAAATGGAAAAGGGAGTTATGCAAGCCAACAGTCGTTGCTTTATGTATACAATATCTAGAAAAAAATACAACAGATTAGGTGGCAATGAACATTAATCAGTTTTGATGTTGAATTGGGGGGGAACCCCAAGAATGTTGTCTTGATATGAATGTGTGTTTAGGACATATTGAAAATTAGGAAGATGTGCTCTAAAAGTTTGAAATGAGCCAGGTTTTTCAGGTTGGCTATGAACAATGGGATTTAAAAGCCAATGGCATTAATCAACTGGCCCTCAGAGGATTGCCTTTCTGTCAGTTGGTTCTGGGCCCAAATGTATTTGTCACTAAAATGCATTGGCTTTGTGTGCAGCAAACAGGGCTGACTTTGCTGCTCAGAAGGTTTTCTTGCTGGTGATCCTCTGATCCAGCAGCATTGTGCCCTTCTGGGCATATTTTTGGGTCAAGTTTCTTGGCTTCAGAAGAGTCACAGGTAGATAGCACACCTTTATCCTATGGAATGAGGCAGGAGTCTTGGGTGAGCTGGCAAAGCATTTATTAAAGGAATGAGTCATAAACTTTCTTCTAATGTGCATCTCTCAGCTGACTTGATTTTGGTTGTCCCACCAGGTGCACTGTGAGGGTGTGGGGCAGCTCAGGGGGGGCATTTGCGGTTTTGTCTGGTGCTGGAGCTGCCTGGGCATGGGTGGCTACTCAGGTGTGAGGAGGTGAGAAAATAGTTATGAATGTGACAAGTTACAGGTTGTGTTTCTACAGGACAGATTCTTCTAAACTGTCTCTAAACTCAAGGCATAGCTTGTACTGGAATTTTGGTTTTTCCCTGAAGGCTTGGTCTGTTATTAATGCTCTTGCTAAGGAGTGGAGTGTGAGCCCTGAAAAAGTGGAGGTGATTCCTTAATTGTGTTGTTGATTTGGGGAGGGAGGGAGAAGATGGTGGAAGTTGTTTAAATACCCTTATCTTAGTGCTTGTAACATGCTCACTATTCTGAAGCTTCAATTCCCTGCTTTGTTGTTCTTTTGTAACTAAAATACAAATATTGCTATATTGTAATGCAAGTACAATATGCTGTTCAGACTCAAATGAATGGCAGACAAATTATTGCTTTCACACATCCACTGTGGCTGGATGTTAGCTGAAGATTAGAGTCTATGTGCAAAGGAAGAATTCTATTAGCAAAATAGCATGGAAGGCTTTAGTTTGTGGCACCTTCAAACAGACCTGCCTATGTCTTGCTTTTAAATAATTTGAAGTGTTTATCTTAATGGTGTTGACTGTGCTTCTTTCAGTCTTGGAAGCTCTCTGAGCTTAGGGAAAAGAAATTAAACTTCTGTATTTGAACTGTCATTGTGACTTAGGTTTTTGTTTTGTTTTAACCTACACCTTCAAAGGTAGGAAATACCAAAACCTTGCAATAATAATATGCATAGCTGACCTTTTGAGTTCCGGATTGTATCAGGAAGGAGAGGAAAGTACTTCGAGGTACAAAAGCATAAGGTTAGAACAAGGTTTAATAATTCCAGCACTTTGCATCACTGGAGAAAAGAAATACTGCAGAGATAATTGTGCAGTTCTGTGATCAAAGATGGAAGAAAAAATACAAATATATTCTGAGCCATTAAGATGCTAAAGTAATGTTTTCAGCATCACTGTAACTTCAATTGTATTGAACTGTGAAGTTGAGTACCACAGAAGTAAATGCCAAGTGTGACAAAATAAAATGGGAGACAGAAATTAATGCCAAATGGTATCATCTGAAGCTATTAAATAAGAATCAGACACAGCTACAGCATTCACTGTGTCTAATTCACTTGCATGCACTAATTCTGATAAGCAATTTAGCAGCATTTCCTCTGTCCTGGATAGCACAAAGGGTAGTACATGAAATAATTGCAATAATTGCCCCGGGTTTGGAAGTTGTATGTGTAAAGCAGGAATTCCTGTCTTGCTTTTGGTTTGGTTTTTTAACAGTGAGAATAAGATCCTAACTTTTTTTTCAAGTGATGTCTGTGGCATAATTTTTATTGGTAATACTTTCACTACTCTGTTGAAATACTAATGACTCATGGTCCAGCAAGTGTGATGCCTGTTGTGATGCCAATATAGAGATACAGAATAAGAGACAGGTGCTGTCCCCAGAGAAACTGCCATCTAAACACAGTATAAAACAGGTGGTTCACTGAAGGGATTTCATTGAAGTGATATCTCTGTAATGAGGAGTTTTGGGGCTCCAGAATCTCAGAAGGTAGAGAGAGAAAGAGAAAACTACCCCAATCCTTCACTGCAAAACTTTGAAGTAAATATATCAGCAGCAGATTGTGAATTAACATTATCTGGTTGCGTCTGTTCTGAGCTGTGCCTGCATCCCTCTGTCCCTCACAGCCTCATGGAAAACCAAATGGGAAAGCTGCCTCTGGGATCCAGAGGCCTGTTTGGCCAAGCACCAACTTTTGTGGAGCACATGCAGTGAGTCAGCTGTAAATTTAATTGTGTATGTACCACTTGCTGAGATGGGTGTGAGAGCTGCTTTTGTCACAAGAAACACTCGCTGTGCTGCCACATTGTCTCGTGGCATCCGTGGTGACAGCTGCTTGGGATGAAAAGGGGAGAGCTGTGCTCCCAGCAGCAGGGGTGTGGAGGAGCAGTGCTGGAGTTAGCTGTGACCTGGAATTTGGGTCCGTAGCTGAAGGAGGACAGTCTGCTATCACCCAGTTTCCCCAGCTCTTCCTTCTGAGCTCTTCCTTCCCTTTCAGTAGCCATTGGCAGTCGGGAGCCTTCCTGTGCTTCCTTGGAGCACTACGTGCAGCACAGAAAGTTTAGAAAGAGCTGTCACTGTTGGATGAAGTGGATGAGGATTCCATGGGTTTTCTGCTTGTCTTGCAGCTGGAGCACAAAGAATCAAGGCTCGTGTGTTTCCTCTGTGTATAGTAAGACAACATTTCTTGTGACTTGAGATTGCTAAGCACAGGAGAAAAATTAGAAACATCATAAACGAAAATTGAAGCTTTCTCTGTTCGATCTTTGCCAAAAAGGGACACATGCCTTTTTTTCACATGCTGTGTTGGAGAGCAGGCTGCAAGGCCACCCAGCAGGAGCTTTGCACCTCAAACCTGGAACAGGTTAGGTGCCTGATCATTGAAATTGAAAAAAGATACATACTTTTCTCCAATGCATTTTAAAGTAAGGGTCAAGCCTGCTTCTTAAAACATCTTCCAGCATCTTTTTTCCACTCATTTATATGTCCGATGTGAATGTTTTATTTCAAAATTGTTTGCTGCTTTGATGTTTAAAGCAAGAAATTAGATATCTATCTTAGGCACAAAGTTACTGTCCTGTGGCTTATAACTTTAAATTCCAGTAGCCTGTTGTATCCAAAACGCTGTCACTTTGTGAAAGAGAAAATGCTGCTTGTTTTGCATAGGTGATAAGCCATATTCTCAGTAAGTCTTTACTCTTCATATTTGTGGTGTACTTTCATTCTAATCTGAAAGCAAGCTTGTTTTGAGGATATATGGTTAATAGTTGTAAAAAGCTGTTAAATGGTATTAAGATCTCCTTTGCTAAGCTGGTATTTTTAAATAGCATTTTGCTTTACTTGTAAATCATGGGGTTTTGTGCATCTTATCGTCCACAACACTTGAGGCTTTCCAGGCACTTCCAGATGTTCAAGATGTGAACTGCACTCAAGTAATGAAATAATTTCCATGCTTCATGATGCTCACAGATATGTTAATACTGCACTGAAATGTGAGCTTGTCATGTTAGTAACACACAGGCTAGCAAGCCATGAAACTGTCCCTCAGTATCCCAAAAAGATTCTGTAAGAAACAGGGCAGTTGAACCCAAACCGAGTTTAAGAGTTACTACTTTTTTTTTTTTTTTTCAAAAAATAAAAGTGAAAATCAGACCTTAAAGCCAGCTAAAAAGAAAATAATATTTCTTGTGGATGAAAAGTTTTGTGCAGTTTTCAAGACCCTAAATAATCACAGGCTTAAAAGGGGAAAGAATGAGCAAAATCTAATTACACTACAAATATAGTTGTAAAGTTAGTGTTCATATGCTTGGCCTCTCTAACCTGGCCTCTGGAACTAAGAGTTTGTCCTTATCATGTGGGGAGCAGTTTCTGGCAGAGGTATAACTATGGCTTGATTGTGAATGCCCTTGGGCTGTAATGTTAAGAACAATTTTACATGTGTATAAGCTCAATTTATCTAAACATGATATTGCAGAGGATATCTTGTACAATAAGGCTGGATCTTGCTGTCATTGACATGAAAGACTGGTTTTCTGTCCTTTTAAAGTATCTTATTTTAAATGCTTAGCAAACACTTAGTAACAAGATGTTCTCCATACCAAATGCAGAAGACTTCTCCATTAATAGAGGAGCTCTGAATCTCATGTCAATTTTGATGTTGCTTGCCAGCTTTACTGAAGGTTGTTGTTGTCTTAGGTTGGCAGACAGCAGTACAGCCCATGCTGTAGGGTGTCCACTGCCAAATCCAGCATCTTTGCTGAAACCTGTGTTCTACAGCAATTCAAGCCAGACTGAAGCTCAGGCAGTAATTTTGAAACCACTGCAGGTAGTTGATGGTACTTACCTGCTTTGACAGGACACACAAATAATTTCTCTTCACCAGGAAGGCTCTTGGGTATAAAAGCACTGACTTAGTGGGTTAGGTATGACCTAGGGTGTTCTGCTGGAAATTATTTCATTGATGTCTCTGAGATATAATTTTAAAAATTGAGACTGGGGGGAGGAGGACCAGGGAAGAAACCTGATTATTCATGTGATCTCTAATGGAGAGCACCTGAACAAAATTTCCTGGTTTAATATGATGTCTCTTTCACAGTTTCCATGCTCTCCTTTACTGGCTGTGGGTTTGAGACATTTAAATTAAAAAGTTCTGACACATCCTGCTTTGTGTTCTATTTTCTGAGATTAGGCTTTTCCCCTCTTCCTGTGGAAGATTGACCAAGTATTCCTGTCAATTGTTGTGGTGTAACATGGGAGAAAGGAGACTGCAGACAAGGTGTTTATGGGTTTTTTGGCCATTCTTGCCTAGTAATGCCCTTCTGCTGGTGTTTTAAGAAGTGAAACATTGATTCTTTAGAGCAAATGTGCAGGGGGAGGTGTGTGTGAGGCTGTGCAGGGCTGAGGGAAGGTCTATTTAATCCAAAACTGAGCAGGACATTGGTGGTGCTCTGAATTTCTGATGATAATTCTATTTGTCAAGCTCTCCACTCGTGAGAAGTGCAAGCTGTACAAGTATTGGTAGCAGAAATAAAGCATTTTGTGTGGCTTTAAAGAGATTATTTTTGTCACCAAACACTGCCTCCTACAAAATGTATTAGTTCTTTTCACTGCATCAATATAATTAGTTCAGTCTGTTAACCAGCTTATTTCATCTAATACTTTCTTCTGCACTTGCTGACAATACAGTTACAAAAAAAATTACAAACCAACAGAAAACAATGCAAATAGATTTGTTTGCTGTTTCTTCTAGAGTGGCAGTTTGCCAGAGATGACATGCTTTGCTAAATGTCACTAACTATTATGTATTTAGGACTTAATTATGCCTTTAAGGCACTGGCCTTTTCAGGAAAGAGTGGATAAAATTGCTTCCTTGAGAGCTTTCAGCCACATTCTGCTTGAGAAAACATGACTGCTGGTGGTGTGGTGGGAAATGAAAAGGCAAGTTGATCATCTATTTGAGATGATGGAGCATATGTTCTTGCCCACTCCTCTTAGCTCTGCTGATGGATGAGTTATCTCACTGCTTTGGGCATTAAATAAACCTTGATTAAAACTATGTCTGCACCTGTAGCCTCAAATGCTCTTTTTATCTAGAGCTTATAATAGGGGAGAAACTTTCAGGCTATGAAGTCCAAGACCCTAAATACTCCTGGATTTTCCTGCAGAAAAACATAATATGAAGGGTTAATTAGAAAATAAAGACTGTTTGCCAGCATTTTTGTCCAACCAGCACTGTGAGCCAGGAGGGCTGATGGGGTTGAGAGTCTGGACTGGGACCTTGTTGATCTCTAAAGAGGCTGTTGATCCAGGAGACACAATTGCTGCCAGCTTCTAATTCTTAACTTCTTGAAAATATCGTATTTCATAGCATATTTATAAACTTCAGAATATATTCAGAGGCAACTCATGGGAACACAGCTAAATCAGGATTATACTGCACTGTGGAAGTATGTAGGATGTAGCTGGTGAATAATTTAATGCTTCTTTGCTCTAGTCTATCCGTTTTCCCTAGCATTTAGTCAACTCTCAAAGGTTCCCTTTCAAAACTCAAACTATTACAAACTCTTGCAGATGTGAGTCTAATTGCTATCAGTAGTACTGGATTTCCCAAGAGCTGTATCTCATGTCAGGTATTTTCATTTAAAATTTTATATCTTTAGACAGTCACTCATTGACAAAAATAGTGTCTCAGTTTCAAAATCTGCACAACCCAGGTTACAAGAGCAACAGCCTAAGCTGGGCAACAGTGTCCAAACTTCGAGTGCTTCTAATGGTTCCCAAAGTGCTCTGTGGAGTTTCAGGAGCCTGGCTGCTGCCTCTTCCCTGCCATAGCACCTTCCACCTCTGATGAGAGCTGCCTCCAACTCACCTCTGCTGGATGTCTTCACTCAAGCTCTTCTCCAGGGCTGAAGGGTTTGAGGAGATGGCAACAGCATCTGTCTTTGATGGCACCTGTTCCTCGGCCACCAGACACTGATTTCTTTTTGGAGTTTTTTGAGTAGTTAAGCCTGTTATTAATACGCTTATAAAAATCAGAGATGATTGAAGCAAATCCTTTAATAATCATTGCTATATGCATATTCAAATACACCTAGACTAAAAAATAACATCTTAGAAGAAAGTAACATATGTTCTAGTCTCAAACAGTGTCTTGCAAACCAAAAACAGCAGAACCTGAGTTCTAATACGTAAAACAGAAAGAGCTGCTGTTCACACAGATTGTTTGATTTTACCCCTGACTTCAACAGAGAAAACATCCTAGAACCATCATATATGCCTTGCTGTAATATAAATAAAACACAAATGCACTCTTACTGTCATCAGTGATATTTATATAAAGTACTGGGTTACAATGGTACATAATTTATTATTGAAATTATATTTAATTGCACTAAAATATTAAGCACTGCATGCCTCTTCCCATTCTATTATAAATGCATCTTAGTAGGCTCCCTGCTTGCAGCTGAAATAATAAATGATTTCATAACTTGAGTTATTTGTGGGATACTGGAAATAGGTTTTCTGTCAGTACAGAGACATTTTATGAACTTGTTATGGTGTGGGTATTCATTGCTTCTTCTCTTCTGGCAGAATAAATCTCTGGACAGTAGTATCTAGTATTTAAATATTTTGAAGGAGTTAATATTAAAAAGAATATTGAGGGTAGACATTAAATTAGGGTTTGCCCAAGATTTTAGTTTTAGTGACATGTATTTAATAATATTACACTAAATACCTTCAAATATGTACATTATTATTACAGCTTTGTTCTTGCATTGTAATTTCATTGCTATCAATGTTTTTAAACAGATTTTTTCTTCATCTTATTTATCAATATGTATTAATAACAAGAAAACAAGACATCTGGTACAATGATTGTGAAAAATATTGAAATGATGCCACTCCTCACAGAAAGTATTTCCCAATACTTGGGTAACAACACTAATGACAACTAGACAACACTAATGCTGTAAGATTTTCAATTTTCTAAATAATAGATTTGCTATGTAGTAGTTTTACAGACTATTAGATGCTACATGCCATCTTAATAACAACTTAATTGTCATCTTCTTGAAATGCTATTAAGACTACAATGTAAAATGCACAAAACTAATTTCAGAGTTCAACAGGGTTATGAAACCCTAACTTGGTATGTTAGTATATGGCGTGATCATTCCTTTCTTTCCATTTTCTAAGTCTTTCCTTTCTTATTTCTGTCTTATTCAACACTTTCTATGAAAGGTATTTTTTCCCCTCCATCTTTCAGTGTGTGGTCACATGTATTATTAACTACTTGCTATTCTAGCCCTGCCATAAAAAACCCCAGGCATGTTAATGTATGGCTGGACTTGTGTATGACAGTGTCATCAATTGTGGTTTTGTGACAAGTATTAATGAATTCATCCTTAAATTGGATCTATTATGGGCGACTCCATGTATGAGAGAGAAAAATGTCTGTCATTAGCTATAGATACATTTTAGACATGAGGCTATGAGATGCAAGGTTAATATTATAAACTTGTCTGCCACAGGGAACTCAGTGAATTTTATTTTTGAAATACTTTGATATGTTAGGAAACTTTTTCAAATCATAAGGTGAGTGCATGAGTACTTGTCACTCCTGAAAATCACTCTCTAGGTATTGGTTATTTGGTGTCTGTCAGTGTAGTTGATGCACAGAAAACATGAAGGGCTGTTAAAGATTAAAGGGTTGTCAAGGGAAGTTAGAGGTGGCTCGGTGCTCTGTTTGTGGTGGGTTAATGCAGGGCCTGGATAACAAGCCGGGCCAAATAAACCTTGTTACGGCGGCAGCGCTGTCAGGGTGGTGCTGACAGCAGCTCGGGCGTGCACAAGCGCAGCTTTGGAGCTATAGCCCGCCTCTGCCTGGGGAGCGGGGCAGGCAGAGGCAATTGCGGGATTAAGAAGGTGGTAACAACTATCCGAGCAGTGTTATCCTCTATTAGCCAGCCGTTCACTCTTGAAAAATGTGCTAGACTTGTATGTTCTTGGCTAGAGCTTTTGAAGCTGGAAACTCTTAAATTTTACATGTGAAGGAATCAGTTCCAGGAAGAAGCTGGTACCAAGGTTTGTAGTGCAGACCTGCGCAGTTTGAGCTAGTGCAGTAACTCCATGAGAATAGGGTACTGAAGAAAGATGAAATGTGCTTTTGTCTTCATGAGAAAGAAGTAATGACAGGGTAAGGCTCCTGGTTTAGTTTAGTTTTCTAGCAGTGCAGCCTTCAGTAGCATTCTGCTTCTACCACTGTACCTTCCTGTTTCTTGCATCTGTCCCTGCAGCTCCCAGTACCTATCTGTGCCCTTTTGCCTGTGCCCTTTGCCATGATATCTGTATTTTCCCCTAGTCTGTAATCCTCTATAGAGCTGTTCCTTTGCCATACTCTCCTGACACCTTTACTCACTCATTATTTCTTGTAGGCTTTTTTCTGTGCTCAACTAATGTTCTTCTCTGCTCCTGTTTCTGCACTTCTCAGGTGTCAAGAAAAGAGGAGCAATATCTTCTTTTCTTCATTACTCCTTACTGTTTAATCAGTCAAGCTGTTTGAGCACCAGCTCTAGAGGGAAAAATAATTGGGCTCAGCAGGCAGCAGTAAGGGCAACAAAATTTTATGTTTGGGGATGGTCAGGCTGATAAGATATTACATGCCCAAGTAGTTTCATTCCACAGTGATAAGACCCCACCCTTTGAGCTATAAAAAAATGTTTCTAGCCTGAAATACATCTGTAGTTAATAATCCTGTTTCTCTTACACTTTTAGCCATTTAAAGAAGGTTTAGGACTATATTGCTTTAGGGATCTGAATGCACAAACTAAATCCTAATTTCATACTCAGACTATTTTTTTAAACAATTGCTATGATGAGGTGACTGGTTTGTGTCGTGGCTGCTCTAGATAAAATATAGGGCTAAGTGTAATGCATTTCAATGCTAATTAAATCTTGCACTAGAGCCAGTAACAGACTCTGGCTGTTCTCACTGCATGAGTCAGTTCCCTCCTTTTTCTCTCACATCAGAAGACCCATCTCTGATCCCATAGTTTGTACCGTTAATTATTAGTAATGGCAAAACACAGAACTCGCTCATTTTTCATTTTCTTTACTGAAATGGTGTGCATTTGAATTTATGCTGGTTGGTGGTTGTCAATTTATGGTTTCTTTTCTTTGAGGATTTTTCCTTTCAATTCTTAACAGAAGTGGTAGAGATGGTCATTTCAGTTCCTGTTTGTGATGATTGTAAGTTTGTTACCATGGCATTAACCTTACTAACAACATATAGCTCACAGAAACCTTTGCTAATGTAATGTGCACTATCCTAGAAGAGTCTTTTCACTGAAGTTGTCAAATGTGCCATCAATTTTTGCTTACCAAACTGCCAAAAACTTGCTTCAGAGTCACCATTGGATGCAGGATGACACAGTAAACTGTCTCAATTTGTGCTAGCTGTAAATGTTAGTTTTCAATTGGAATACGGAGATAAACTTGGTATGTTTTGTCAGCTAGTGGAAAATAGAAGCTATTATCTCTTGTTACAAACAACGGTGACAAGACCTGGTAGCAAGCAGAGCAGCTCCAGCAACATGATTAATAACATGTAATGCTTTTAACAGGTAAATTCGAGCTTGAATGAAACTGTATCCTAATTTAATAACTAGAGGAGGTGGAGAATCTACCACAATTAACATACTACATGACTGTTTTTATCATAAAAGGGAAAACTGTAAATCATGCCTGCCAATTAGAACTGTAATTCATTGGTGATAAAGTGTGAGGTCTGCTACCTTTCCTGATTCAGCTTTGCAGAATTACTTTCTTCTACCACACATAAAGACTTGGACAAAATAAATTGGTAGACTCTCACTTTCTGAACTCCTTGTGCTTGCTTAGCAGAGATTATCAGCAGCTCTGCTGCCTTGAAGGCTGAGAGATAGTCAGATATTTTAACTGGAGACAGATACATTTTTTGCTGAACAGAAAAAATTGCCATTTTTACAGGAAAGGGATAGGATTATGAGGTAATTATTCTAAATACTTCATCATTACTAAAATGTGAATTAATAGAAGTATTTTTAATACTCATAAACAAGCATTGTGTTAGCAAAACCAGAACACCTATGACTGCAAATAAGGAAAAAGATCTGAAGTTTTATTACAGTGTAATGCTTTCCAAAGTAGGAACAAACCTGTACAAGATGTTGGAGAGGAAGGGTCAGGGCCAAGAGGAAATTTTTCTGTGAGGGAATTTTATGGAAGAAAGAGTAGAAGTAAGCAGAGGGGATGCCTGATTTTTCCTAGTTTTTCTTAAAAAACTTGTTACACTAAGTATTTTTCCTTTGCCTTCTTGAAACTGAGCTTTATGCTGTAATGTATTAAGCTGGCTTTTAATTTTGAATGTCTTCTATCATATAACAAGTATAAAGATTTGCATTCTGAAGGAAGTGATTTGATTTTAGTGAAAGAGTGTTTTGACCTGAAAAATGCTGTTCTGGAAACTTGTGGGACAGGAAATGGTAACCCCATGTGGTAATGATACTTGGAGCTCTGCTTGACTGAGACAAAAATAGGTTTGGTGGCTGCTGTATTCCTCCAGCAAGACTGCACTTCGATCAGAATGAAGAGGATTGTGCAGCCAGGAAGCAGGATGATGTGGTGTGAATTTTACTTAATGCATTCAGGTCTGTCATCCTGAGCAGAGGAGAGGCTGTTCTGCTTACTGAAGGCACTCAGAAAGGACTGAAGCAGGAGGAGAGAGATTTTTTTTCCCTTGGCAAACACAGTTCAGAACTCAGGCTGTCCTAGATACTTGTTAGATAAAGGATAAAATCAATTGCTGTGTTTCGGTCAATTCAGCCACACTCTGGCTTTTCCTCTCCCTTCTTCCATGTAGCTTCTCTCCATCTGTCTTGCACTGTGGATAGCAAAAACCCTTTGCTCTGTATCTTTTCTACTGTTTTGATGGTCCCATGTGTCCTTGCCCCACAAGTGCTCTCCTACACAACATTTCTAAGACCTGGGCACTCCTTCATATCCATAGTGTTTCATATTTCCATTACTTAAACATCCTCCTTTTGGCCTGCAATGCCTGCAGAGTTGTTCTTGATTTTACCAGTTGCCTGTTCTGCTACTCAAACCACTTTCTGACCTTGTGCTGCCACTGCTCTCAGTTTCTGCTCACCTTCCTTTCTCTGACATTGCAACAAACAAATTTTCTCCCTACCTTTCATTATATGCTCATTAATGACATTTTGCCTCCTGCCCTGATTGTCCTATGGCTTGAGAGGCAGCAGTACTGCAAGAACTAAAGAACAATATGAGAGAGCTTGTGGGTGAAACAGAATCAATTGAAACCCATGACTGTGAGGAACGAGAGGGCATGAAAAGGCCCTCACCCTGAGGGCATTGGACAGAGGGTGGTTTGGAGATCACAGTATGAAGGCCCAATAAAGCGAATAGAGCAGGATATACTTCAGTGGCTGGCTGAAGGGGATCTCAGCCAATGCTGTCCTGCTGAATAGGCGCAGTCACACTTGCCTCAAAGGCTCTTCCACTCCTCTTGCTTGGGCAGCAGCTTTCCCACAGTATGCATTGCCTTGGGTCAGTTTGCTGATTCAGCTGCCAAAGAAGGGGTGGGGAAGGAATAGAAACCACCATAAAAAGCATTTCTTTAGAAAGGCGCATTTAGTATTCTGAGGAACAAAGAAGAGTAACTGGAGGAGAGGGTCTGTGTAGAAGGGATATCTGATGTTTTACTGAGTCTTAATACCTCTAGAGATAGAACATGGGGGGAAAAAGTATATCACAGTAATTGGGAAAGAAGTAAAACACCACGTCCTTCCTTCTCCCCAAAATAATGAGGAAAAGGGAACGTTTGTATTGACTGACTAAATATATCTGATAAGTCAAAATGTCCAAAAGTTGTCAACTTCAGTTTTGCACATGGCTTCAATTGAAGAGGGAAATGATTTTACTGCTGATGTGACTGCCATTTCTTCTCCACCTCCTCTTCCCTCATTTCATCTGTTATTCCCTTTCATTCCTGAAGATACTTTTCTTGTCAGAGTGGTGACCCCTTAATATTACTAGAAAATGCTGAAGATAACAGGATCTTGATCTCTTCCTGAGGCCTCTACCTGTCTGCAGTGACATCTCCAGTGAGTCGGAGTCTATCCAGACAAGGATATATCTGCAACCAGAGCCCCATGTGTGAAGGATACAAAAGTAAACCATGCTCACCCAGGACCTGCTTTCAGCTGAGACAAGGCCACTTCCAAATGGAAGCATTCATTTTAGGCATAGGGATGCTGAATGTTAGTTCAATTAACAGATGTACCAGCCTTGAAGTAATAGGGCTTGATATAGTGGAGAAAAGAAATTTAATAGGACGTATCCTCAGAAATTGAGTCTTCTCCAAATTACATTTTTCTATATAAATATGTAGACAAGACTTTATTGGGAATTTTACAGTGTTTTAATCAGCAACCATGACATTTTAGCATGAATTACAAATTGATAACTAGCGTGTATATAGCAAGTAAGAGCATTTGCAACTAATAGCACATTCTGAAAAAGGTGACATAAAAATATGTTGGAGGAAATTGTAGCTACTTGTTAGGTCTGAGGCAAGACTCTCTTCTTGACTCTGAACTGTTTCAAGTCCAGATCTGGTTTATGACTTTTGTAGTATTAGGGTTATATAGCAATCTACCTCACTATAGTTCTTATTTCAGCTCTGTGTGTTTTGAATCCTCATTTTTCTATACTCATAACTTCAGCCTTTGTTGTCTTCCACTCTGACATTTGTAAGAGATGCTTTAAAACTATGACCAAATTTTAGTAGCAAATCTATTTGTCATATCTGAGTATCTTCTTAATTACTAGTAAATTGTTTGATGTCTTATCTTAATTGACACTTGAACTGTGCTGTCAGCTGAGTGTGTTTTTGTAACCCAGCCAGCCTCCATGTGGAAAATCAGCTCTGACAAAGCTGAAGCCCTTTACACCTTGCATATTTCTGGGATTTAGCAGACTTTTTAGCTGCCAACAAGTTGAACATCTCAGAGTAATTATTTGTCTTTCAGATGCCACAGACTGTTTTTCTTTGGTATGTGCTCACAGCATTTGTTGGTGCTCTGGGCAGATTTGGCCTCAATATGTCTGAATTCTTTTCTCTCGTGTGCATTTGTTTCCTCATTAATGTTTGGTGGTTTCTGTGAGTTCTAATTATCTTGGAAAAGACACTGCATAGTGGTCGTGGTGTTTTGCCCAGCTGACTGAGCTGCTGCCAGGCACAGCCAAACCATCACTGTTCTGGAGGGTTTTGCTCTGTGCTGAATGAAGTGCTGTGTGTAATACGACACTTCTTTCTCTTGCTGAGTATAGTAGAACAGAAAAATTATTCCCTCTAAATCATCACAATTAAATCTTTGTGTATTAAGTCTCTCTCGATGTCATTTGAGAACTTTTAAAATAGATTTTAATAAACATTATTTTGATAGTGATTTTGTAGAGAAAATTCTTACTAGATTATGCCTGACTATATACTCAGCTTGCGACTTCTGTATTTTGAATTTCTGAATGGACTAGTGCTGGAGAGAGTGAGTGAGTTTTGCTGGTAGCAGGTAGTTAGGAGAGCTCAGGATGTGCTTCTTGCTGGTGTTACCCTGGCAGATACAGGCTTTAAAGTAACAAACCATGAAGAGCAAGGAAAGAAATTAGTTGGATATTTTAAAAAATGTCAGTTAAAAGAATAGAACCATGACAAATTTTTTCCAAGTAAATGCAAGAGTCAAGTAGAGTTGAGTTATGAGTCTGCTCAGCATGCATTTGTTTCCCTCAGTCCTCTTCTGCATTCTTTACTCAATAACATCTGTGGTACATTCTATACCCTTCCCATACAGCAGTATTTTAATGCTACTTGTCATCTTCCTGAAAAGAGGAAGAAATATGATCAGGAGACACAATAAGAAGCTAAACAACTGCCTTCTAAAGTGATTTTAATACAGTGAGGAATTGAGTGCAGAGGTCTTTTAATAGAACTAAGAAGATTTATTGCTACTTTGTCTTAAGTATTAAGCTACAGCACTTTTAAGATGTGGTGTCCTTTGTTTCGGAATCAGGAGCTGGTGTTTCTGAGATGGCCATGTTGTGAAAGCAATTGCAAATAAAAGTTTTCTTCCTAAAAAATTAAAATCTGCTGTGTCTCACTTTTTTTCTTACCCTGTCAAGCAAATGAGACTAACAATATCCATAAGACTGCTCTTGATGCAATTTATATCCTCAGTGGAAATGCAAGTGATAGGTTCTGATCCTACAAAGGAAACGAAATTTTGGAGGAAAGACACATGATCTGATTTATACACGTCTTATTTTTAATAGTCCTAAATATAACTCTTTAAGAGTTCTATAATAAAATCACTTGTTCACAGTGCAAAGGATTAAGAAGTTGGTTCTTTATGACAAAACTGTCACCTAAAGATGTTTGGGTTT
Source organism: Picathartes gymnocephalus (assembly GCA_013390045.1). Taxonomy (NCBI): domain Eukaryota; kingdom Metazoa; phylum Chordata; class Aves; order Passeriformes; family Picathartidae; genus Picathartes; species Picathartes gymnocephalus. Next base: position 68,038 of record WEKY01063924.1, read on the forward strand.
ATATTTTTTCCTAGCAGAGCCTTAAATAATATTTCCAAAAAAAACTAGAAAGAATACTAAACCTATTAGTTAATGGTTATCCACTGTGTAAACACAGCACAGGTACTATGCAAGGTATTCCTTTTAGAAAGCACATATCTCTTCACTGGAAAATAGGAGCACCTGACTTTTCTGTTTTACACATAGATTTGGTGCAGTAAACTGTAATTCTGTTGTGACTACCTGATGTCTGGACCAGGAAAATAAGTATTCATCTTGTCTTAATGCCTTGAAAGAAGAGATTTAAATTTTACATTCCTCTCTATTTCCATTTTTAGCATCAAGTTTCACTGAGATATTTTCTTTCTGCCTTTTGAAGAGCTTACTGCAACTTCAGAAAATCTCAAGACATCAGAAAAATACTTTTGTGATCCCTTTTGTTTATTTATAAAAGATTACTTAATGGAATTCATTCTTTCTAACTTGCACGCTTATTTAAAAGTTGAAATCCAGTTGCCAAGCTAAATAAACACAGCAGGGTAAGCTGCTGTGGAAAAACAAGGCATCAATATGTAATGTTGTTGAACTGACAAAGTGAAATCATAATATTAACCTAATAATAGTGTCATAGACTATCATAGCATTATTTAAATATTGTAACAGACTTATAACCATATAAGAGAAATTCCTCTGGTTTTGCCACAGAGATGCATGTTTTCTTCACTTTAGGATGTTAGTGATTTGTAAATGAGGCAGCTTCTAGTAGAGGAGGTAAGGCAACTGGCTTTGTGCTAAATATCCCATAACAGCCTTGGCTACCTGGTTCAAGGGCAATCTTGAATGTTTTTCTTGGACGCATTCTGCAGAGATCCCTGGCAGGTTTTGTATCTGCACAAATGTTTTTAGTGTAGTACTGTGCCTATAGAGGCACATCAGGCTTTCACACTGATCTCAAAAGGATTTTTTTCAGTAAAATTGCTATAGAGAGGGAGACAGTTTGGAGATACAAAACTCTGCAGATCATTGCACTGTAAGGAACCAACATAAACATGCAGGTAGCAAAACTGTTTTGCTAGATTGCAGGTATTTCAATGATGTTTGCTTTTCTTATCCACTCTATAACACCAAGAACTTATAAACTGATCTGTCAAAAATTGGCAACAAGAATTCCTGAGTGGGGAGATTCATGCTATAATAGAGAATGGGGGGTTTTTTTGTTTGGTTTTTCGGTTTTTTTTGGGTTGGGGGAAAGCTAAGCATCAGGTTGAGTTGGTCCAAGCTGTGTTGGATTAATAGGACACTTAAATAACAAGCAGAAATTGAAGCCTTTACTGTTTTGGGAAGTTTGAGGAGTGCAACTTTTAGTTTTTGTTTTGTTTTCAGGAGTTTTTCAAATGTGTATCTGGAGAACCTGTGTTCAGATGGGGTTTGTATTTTTAGGAGATAGCCTGCTTTATTTTTAGGGCTAAATGTATGTATAAAACAGCATACTACCTCTCCCTGTGAATCTGTGTGAAAGGATTTTTGTCATTCTGCAGTGGCACCGTCAATTAACAGGGTTCAAACTCTGAAGAATCTTTGCAATTATGAGCAGTGTTTTGGATAATTGAGCCCCTTCCTGTGCACCAAATGTAAGCACTACTCAGTGAAACTTCACTCTTTCCTCTGAAATACAACTGTGTTGGTCTTCTCCAACATAACTGCATAGCCTTGGATTGCCAGAAATGATGAGCCCAAATACTACAACACTATTGGAAGGGTTTGCTTTAACTGCTGTGTCTTTAGGTACCAGACAGGGAGCTCTAGAATTGAGGCTGCTCTGCTGTCCTTACCACCACAGGTAGCTGGTGAACTGATGCAGAGGAAGCCAATTCTCTGTAAACACTCTTGTCTTGGGGAGGAGAAAAGTATTACTTGAGGACTTCTCACAGGAGTGAAAATCGATTAACTCATTAACAAATTAATGCAGGATTTTAAGGCACTAGGGTTTAAAGGATGTCTGTCATGAAAGTAAACAGCATTGCTTTCCATGCAGTGTTTGGGAAGAACAAGCTTTTGGTCTCTTATTTCCCTCTCTGCTTAGCTGGTTGAGGAGCATGTAAAGCACCACATCTACGATGTTTCTGTCCTGACAGCAGAATTGCCAGAGCATGGTGTCTCCTGTGAGTCAAGATGATCTCAAGTCATCACACATTGGTTTTTGGGATTAAGAGAGCCTTAAGCAGTGCCAACTTCTGTCCCTGTAGCCCAGATAAAACTTGGCAGTTCACTCAGAGCTTTTACATACAAAATGGAAATGCTTGGGTTAAAAGAATAACCAGAAACTAGTACTTGAGAGGTTGTGCAGGTAGTTCTCCTCTTTGATATTATACAAATCCCATTGTATTACATGTGTATAAACTGTACAAATATTTTAATTCCCTCAGTAATAGAAATAATGCGGTTTAGCAGGGGAAGGTCTTTCTTAAAGCGATAAGGCACTGTGTGTAGAGCTGAGAATAAATGAGCATATTATAGGTCTCAAATTATCAACATTAAGCTGCAAGCTACCTTACCACCTAATGTTTCATGATTTTTTTAAAAGTTATTGTAATGTAAAGCTGCATTCTTCTGCCTTATCTTAGTCACGTGCTGCTCAATGAGAGATCTTCTGCTGCCATGTGCTCTTTGCAAAGCCTTGCTAAAATAATATATATGAGTATATTGAGCATGAGTTTCTCCTGTAGCTGCTGTGCCTTAGCACATGGCAAAGAGTTGAGCCCCGCAAAGTGCTCAGCTGACAAATCTTTCTATTCTCTCCCTGACCAGTCCTTCCATGAATGCTCTGCAGAGTTCAGGCCTTTGGCAGACTGCAGCGCCAATGAATACCGGGGTACACAGCTGAAAGGTACAGCAGGTGGTACCAGGCACCAAATATGAAATGCAGATTTTAAGGTGGATGTGTCCAGGCATGTTTTATTTCAAACTATAGAAAGGGGGTGGGACTTGGTTTGGGTTTTTTGGGGGGTGGTTTTTTCCCAGTATATGGGAAAATTCCAAACCAACCCAAAAGCCAGCTCACCAGAGTAATCCAGAGTCCTACTCCAGGCTGTCAAAACTCTGCTCTCAGACATTTTTGTTAAATTAATTGGCTGTTAACAGAACTATAGTACCTGACGGGTCTCATACCAGTGAAGCTTACACACATCTGATGCTGATTTGGTTCTCCCATCAGATGGCTTAGTATTAGACACAGGGATGATAGAAATAGTTACAACTGTGCTATTGAATTATATAAGACACTTTCAGTGGAGATGGAAAAATTGGTTCTTTGGACTAAATTTCTCTCTCCTCATTTGTAGAACTGCACAACAAATAATCTTCACTATAATGCATGCAGGATGAAGCAGAATGCACACACTTTTCCTGGGATCTTTTTAATAGAGATGAAAAAGTTATTTTACAATGAGAAAAATTTAATGTTTTGTTTTGGCATATCTGGAAGTAAAAAGGTCATGCTATGTAGGAAGTAGCTAATGTTTTAATCTAATAGCTTGCTTTAAAATAATGAGTTGTATGCAAGGTAAAAATCATCAAGAGTACTAAATTTAAAAAAAAAACATTCTAGAGAATGATCTTGCTTTAGAAGTTTTTATTGTCTTCGAATTGCTTTTCAATTTCTGAAGGCATCTGAACACTTTCAGGCCAGTCATCATCAATAGTATTGAAAACATCTTAATGGATTTTCACCTGCTTTTGTAACCTTTTTGTATCAATTTACAACAGAAATGGATTTACTTAGAGCAATTTTCAATAAACTAAAGGCTAAAATTTTGTACTGTTAGCCAGAGGAGGTGTGTAACAATCAGTTTATGGGTAAAGTGTGGAACAACTTTGTTCACAGAATGACCAAAGACTGCTTTTTGCCTCCTGTTTGTGGTTTGTTTCGTTGCTTTGGTTTTTGTTGTTTTTGGTTTTTTTTTCTTACTCCTCGACACCTTCATAGCTAGTTGCTCAGCATGAGTAAAGTTAAGCAACTCAGGTTTCAGTCTCTGGCAGGAAAAGAAATTTTTGGCTGAAAGCTCACCAAGATTTTTGAGGGAGAGCTATGTACAATATAAATTCAGGCAGCAGTAAACTGAAATTGCCCATTGCAAACAAAATGCCTTTTTCTGTTTAACAGCAAGTGTCACCTGGTCCTGTTCAGTATTGCAGCTGATTTCTGTGGAGGGGTAAGGGCAAAACAGGATTAACTTTAATGACATCTTAAATAATTAGTAATTGAGCTTTATGAGAGTAAATATGTTAAGTGTGTACAGGTTAATGTATAAACACATCAGTGCCTCTGAAATCCTTAGATATGTCAACCTGCCATTAGGAGTGTAATTCAAATTGGTGCCTTATTACAGTATTGCAGATTCTGAGTTTATCTGAAGAAATACAGTTTTTGACAGCCTAAAGGGGTGGATTATTTACACTCTCGTAAAAAACATTTCAGTTGAAACATGGATAAGACCCCTTAATAGTACTTAAACTGTCAGATAAAATTATTCAAAGGCTTTTTATAAAGAAAAGTTATTTTACTTTGATTTTAATTCTCTTAACTTTTTTTAATGCAACTGTTACAAAAAAACTCATTGTCTTCCACCTTCTCTTAAATGATGCTAAATTTCAGACCAGTGAGTGGTCAGGTGCAATCATAGCAGCTGCTTTATGTGGGCCAGAGAACTGATGATATATTATCTTGTCCAAAACCTGTGTGATTAATGATTTCAATGTGAAATCTGAATGTAGAGGTGACTACAATTCCGTGATGAGCTAGGGATCAGTTTCATGTTACCAAAATTCAGACTAAAGTCTCTCTCCAGTCATTGAAATTGGAGGGTAATTCAGAACAGGACTGTACTTGAGGGCTTTTTGTCTTCCTGCGGGGGAAAATTCTCCTATCCTGGAATAGGAAGAATCAGGAGAGAAAAGCTACCAGGTGTGTTAGGTGATTTAATCCTCAGAGGTGAGTTTTTCCAGCTCTTGATTTTTTTCTATAGGATATCAGAACATATCTGGGGACCTGGTCACACATAACCCAACACTTGAGGAAAACTTAACTGTAATACTGCACACGAATTAAAATACAATTGCACTAAACACAGGAAGAGCGATGGTAAATGGCCAGGCCTGTGTTCTAATTATGCTGCAGATAATATTCTTTGCAAGTGTGCTAACTAGTAACCAGGTCTGTCTCATCCTAAATGTTAGTTGCTTACTGGAGCAGCATGCCTGTGAGTGTTTAGTGAGTTTATAGCTTTGTGATGGGCTCTCTTCAATTTGATGAGGGGAAAAATGATTTCATGAAACTTCAAAACCCACACCCCAAAAAGAAAAAAAAAACAAAACAAAAACAAAGGAAAAAAGACCAAAACCAAAAACAAACATGCACATAAAAAGAAAAAACCAAAATTTTTAAAAAACCAAAAAATCACCAAACCAAATAATCTAAAAAGCTGCCAGATACAAAAAAACCAAAACCAAATGAAATTCAAAACTGGTGTGACTTTTCTTTAGGTCATTCTGAACATACCCTTAGAGATAAGGACCAAAATCTTGGTATATCCCAGTGATCAGCTCCACTGTTTGTATGACAGAATCCAGAATCCATCTAAACAAGCACTTGAGATTTTACAAAAAAAACCCAAAACTTTTGTGGTTTACACACTTGAGATATGCAGCTGTTTCCCTGTTTACGCTCTTCAATAAGAGATGCCTTAGACTGTCACTAGCTACTAAAATTCATTTCCAGCACTCTGAGAGCATGGTTGTATGAATGAGGATATTGTTGCTGGTGAGGTTGTTAAGAAACTCTGCTGGAAATATCTGAGGAAATTATCTTGTCTGTCTCAGTCCTACCTCTCCTAAATTCTGGGTGTAGTAACAGCTTTGCTTTGTGCAGAGCGTGACATGGGGAAAGAAATCTGAGTGTCCATAACAACAGTGAGACCCAGAGAAGATTCAATTAGCATTAAAGAAATGCAGTTTGCTTCCTGAACTGCTCTTTGCACTTGTTTCATGCAAGATGGCCCAAGCTGATATTTGGATCCAAAACAGACATTTGTGGTGTCACCCAGTTAAGCATTTCATTTTTCCAGGAGAAATCTTATTTATACTTTTTCATTATTCTTTCAGGGTTATTTGGTTATTATTATTCAGGGTTATCAGGGGTCCTTGTTTTCTTCAAAAGCTGTTTTCTCTGGTCTCCAGGTTTTGATGGACAAAGATTGCTTGTTGCTTTGGACTTGTGACTTAATTATCTGCTATATTTGCTTTACAGTTTAATACTGATTTAATTCAATACCACTATTAATTCACTAATCTTATTGTTTGTGTCTCTGCTGTGACTTAATTTGGTGATAGTTCTGTAACATTGCCCATCAGATCAATAGAAATGGAGAGCATTTCCAGTATTTCTTGAATTTCAACATCAGCTTTATTATTGTACATTTCCGAGAAGTTACTGAGGAAAACAATTGAAGATGTGACCAATTGAAATTGACTCAGGTCCCCCAAAAAACTCTGGGGTGGTGGTAATGTGCTGCTGAAAAACCTGTATCACATCTCACACAGAGCAGAAAGCAAAACCTGAAGCAGATGATCTTGTGGCTCCTCTTCATTAACCCTGGAAGTTCTGGCAAATTCTCCTTAATATATTCCATCCCCACTCTGGTTCTGAGAAGACATGATTTGGCCTTGTTTTGCTCCCTTTGGGAGGTCTTTGTTCAAATCAGACCCATTCTCAACTGAGGGGATTTAAGATAAGGTTTCAATGCAGTCATGATCATAGGCATGTAAAAAGCTTTATTCAAAAGATATTAATAATAATAAAACATATTCAGTGTTCTATGTCAAGTAGAGACTTTGACATTGCTGCTAGCTGTCTCCCTTGATACTGAAAAGCTGAAGGAAATGCAAGTGGTTTTTTGTGCCCTGGGAAAAAAAACTTCAGTTTATATCGCTATCTATTTGTGGAGTAGACAATAGAAATATTTCTAATAAGGAAAAAATTATCAGGCAACTTTCACGTACCGGTGATTACACAAAATGGACTGAGAGAGAAGCGTTCCCTTTGACCCAAACCCTGAGAGCTGACACGAGCTGAACCCTTTGCTGGTGTAACGGAGGTGGTCACTTTGGAGGTGCAGCTTTGTTAGTCCCAAACGGAGGAGCAGCTCAGCAGGACCGGCCCCAGTGCCTGCAGGTGACAATCTGGCAGAGCAATGGGCTCGTCCACCCCTCACTGGGCAGCGAGCAGTTATTAAATGGCTACGTTTTGGTGGAAGTAGTGCTTTTGAAAGGAGCCGCTGTGGGAGGGTGCCCGTGCCGCATGGCTGAGCGCCAGCGCGGGGCTGCCGGGGGACACTGCCGGCGTGGCCGTGCGGGAGCAGCGTCACTCGGGCACCCTCCTGCCCTGCTGCCCTCCGCGGCTCTGCTCCTCTGCCCAGTGTGCCGGTGCTTCGTACATTCACCAAGCTCCAAGTTGTGCTCGGTGTTTCTGCCTCAACTTACGCGTTACAGCAACACAAAACGTCAAAGAATTCATGTCCTGTAATCAGCATCCTCAAAGTTGGCCTCCTTCAAATTCCTTAGTTCTCAAGTGTGAAAACCTGTTCTGGGGTCTTGCTATTGACATTTTCTAGCCAAACTGGGATTTCCTTTGAAATACTTTTCAGCTGCTTCAAATAGGACAGTGCTTGTTGATTAGAGGACATCTCTCCAAGACAGGCATTTGCTTCCTCTTCCGCCTTTCCACTAGGGGAGTTTTATTTCGTGTATGAAAAGATCAGCTGGAGCAAGGAAGGGGAAGCATAAGACAGGGATTTCCTGTGGAAGATTAGGCAGTTACTTATGTAATTTAAATTAGTCTTTCAATAAATTTGTAGAGGATATGAATTAGGAAGGCTAGCTTTTGTGAAAAATGGCTTGATTTTCACTCTGCTTTTTATTGTTCTTTTCTCTCATAGTTTTTTCTTTTTTTTAATCTGCATAGGATTAATTTCTAATTAATTCAAATTCTGCATAGATTGATTAGTGACTTTTTATCTTTGCACTTGCCTTTCTCTACATCTGAGGCTTTCTAGTTAATTTTAATTTTTTTGAAGAAATATGCTACTTGCCAGCTTCTTTTCTGTTACCACCAGTCATGGCACAGTATGAAACTGGAAGCTACTGTAATCACTGAATTCAGGTTTCTGCATAATGGCCTGGTCTATTTGTAGAACAGCAAATTGGAGTTGTGTTTGTGCTCAACTACTCGGTGGGTTAGAGCAGAACGGAATTCTGTCACAATACCACTAGTCAGGTAATCTAGAAAAAAAGGAATAAACATAATGGTGTGTATAGCTTCTTTTGTTTATTAAATTCCATCTTATTCTTATGAGTACCTTTTAAATTTCCCTGCAGAACTTCAATATATTAAAAAGGAAAAAAAAGATTTGTTTTCAAAACCAGGAAACTAAAAGGGTAACATTAAGAAGGTAAGGGTTAATTTTTTTCTTTGAACACATAACACATTCCTTCAAAGTTATCCTGTTTTCCCTGTGACTACAGCACCCCTATCGACATCAATTGGAGTTTAATACAAGCAGATACTGTTGAATAGACTTCAAGGGAATCTCTGTGATGATAAGGGAAGAGAATTTAACTCTTGCTACTTAGCAACTGAGAAAATAAAAAATTTATATTGGAAACTCCACTTGTATTCACAGCTGGCAAGAGCAGCCCTACACGCACTCTATGGCCTGGTTCTGTTTCCAGGGTAAAGAACAGATACAACATTGAGCTCCAACTATCCACTTTAAATGAGGGCTTATAATATCAAAAAGCCCCTTCAGGAAATGGCAGGAGTGCACAGGCAGGTGTGGCTGGAGGGTAAAACATGTCATCCTATAGGAAGGGAATCTAATTACCTTTCCCAGACAGGAGGAAGCCCTGAAGTCTGCTTGTCTGCACTTTTATATCTGATGCTTTAAAAGCCAGTGGGGGCAATATTACCTTAATATTCTTAGTGGCCACTTTATCCCAGCAGACCTTATACTAGATCAGACATCATTAATCTGAGTTAGTCAGGCTTTTCAAAAGATTTAGCATAAAACCAGCAGAAAAATATGAAGGCAGCAGAAATGCAGTGTGTGCTGTGCCTGGCTGGGTAGAACTGTGTTCTGCCTGGTGCAGGTCAGATTGGTAGCTCAGCAGCACCAGCCCTGCAGCCCTTTACTTGGGAGCCAGCCACACGCACCTTCTGCAGATTTAGAAGTACAGAAATTCATGGAAAATGTTAAGTTACTGTGCAAGTCTTAGAAATGGTGGATGTGTAGAGGGCCCCACACCCAAGAGGTAATCAGTGTAGGGCCTCATTGACTACAGGCTTCATGCAGGTTGTAGCTTTTTTAGTTATCTTTGGAAATTACATTTAAATCCCTGGGCTGTGTGCTGTAGCTGGGGTGGAAATGCACCTGTTCCCATATCAGGAAATGTTTTGATGATGGATTTTTGGCCCACACATTTTTGTACTTTGAATATATAAGTAATGGTCATTGCCCAGCACGTGAATCATGGAAAATCGTGAGTGGTGTGTGTGACATGTCACAAGAGTTTAGAGTTGGGCTAATTAGTTCTGACAAGAGAATTTTCCTAATCCCATGCTACCTGCAGGCTTGTGTTTCTCATAGTGGGTTGACACTGGAAAGCAGGAGAACGAACCTTTAAGGGATGTACTTGTTGTGGGAAACTCTAATTATTTTCATCCCTTGTGTTCAGTGGGTCTCTGACCCCATGTGTTAGTTACCACCCTCTTTTGGCTGTCACTGCTCTAAATGGCAGTGGAGCTGTTACCTTTTTTCACACTGCAGCATGTTTTAGTAATGGACAGTAATAGAAATTTCCTTTCAAAGAAAGAAGGAAAACAAACATTGTCTTAGCTGTTGCTGGAGGTTATAGTCAAAACATTGTTTCCTTATCACTTGATAGAAACAAATCTGGCAAAATATTGATGTGCATGTTGCTTTACATCTATCTTTGTCATTATTCATAGCTACCCCCACCCATAATGCTGAATTTCCCCAAGTGCCATCTGTCACTATCTTCTGTGATTAAAAAAAAATAATTAGAAATTGGTCGCTAGATTATGTGCAGCATCTGTGGGTGCAGTAGCTGTGATAAAACCATCCTTGCCATTAATTTTGATTGCAAAATCCCACCATGGGTAGAAGTAAAGAATAATCTTCCTCCCATCATAGCAGTGGATAGCTGAATAAATGAATGTAAGATACACCCGCATGTAAAATACGCATCAATGTACATGGGTATTTAAGTTCTGCTTTATTCTTGCAGCTTTTTATATTTCATTAGTATAGAGTAAAATTCAAGAGGCCTTCATTAAGCCTGCAATTCAATGGCAGATTGGCCTACTCTGGAAAAAATTCAGGATGACATAGCTTTCATTAGCACTTTAAAAATTGCACCAAATGAAAGTTGATAATTTTTGCATTTTCTTTTTGAAAATACAAAGATTGCTCATTATGATTTTTCTGCTCCTTATTTATCACTCATATCAACTCCTATATAGCTCCTTTAATATGGAAAAAAGACTTGAGACAAAAATTCTCAAACAGAAAATTCTTTTAGATGTGTGTATGATCTATGATTTTCTATGCAGAAATCCTTTGCTTGCACAAAAGGAGCTGGAATAGAAAGGGAACAGTTGCAGTACTATCTCTGACAATATGAGTGTAAGCATTACTGTATTTTTAGACCATATCCTAATGATTAACTAGTCAGTCTCATCAAGTAGATGTGTCTTAACTTCTGATAGTGTAAATATAATCTGTACTTTTTAAGAAAAATAGAAATGTAAAGGTATCTACTTCATTACAAAAATACTGTTTACAGAGGTTTCCACAGATTTCTTGTAGTGGTTGATCTCATTCATAGACTTCACCTTCACAAAAATATGATTATTAAATGGCTGAAAAAAATGTAATGATGGTGGTCTGCTCTTGGTCTAAATGTTGCTTTATCTCTTTGGTTTCTGAATTAATTCTGCTGTTAATAAAAATGGGTGGTCATACATCAAGGTATCCAAACCCATAATACTTCAAAGTATTACAACCAAATGTGTACCTGCCCTTCCTGGAATAAAGCCAGTGGTACAGATTTCAGAATTACTAGGTGTAAGAATCAAAGACATGAACCTCTCACTGATGCCCTAATTAATTCATAGATTAAATCAAGATACTTAGCTCTGAGCCCTTCTCAATTTCATCTTTATCTTGGGCTAAAGTAAATGTCATAGAAAAGGATTTTTTTTTCTCTTCTTAGTCATCTCAGGCTACCACAGGAAAGTCTTATGTTGTATAAGATCTGAAATTTTTACCCTCATAGTGTACACTTCTCCCATCAAATGAAAGGTACACAAAGATTATTAATTAAAAAAAAGTACAGTGTTGTACTGTGGGCAAATAATGTTTGTGTTTGAGCACCTAAAAGTGGTGTAATAGTAGATATAGGTTAACTCTAGCAAATTCTGGAAGTAACTTTCATACACTAGGAAAACATGCTTAACATCTGAAAAGTAAGTGAACTTGGAAAAAGGTTAAATATTATGGTTCATCCCTCAGTTTGTGTTGCTTAGTCATAAAGAAACAGGGGCATTTAGTTTTAGATCTTTATTCAAGTCACTAGAGCACACATGCCAAATTGAAATGTATTTAATAGAAAAAATCAGTTCTATCTTCCTAAAGTGATTTTTTTTTTTTTTTTTTGTTCAGACCTGAAAGTTTACATTGGACATAAAATGAGCCCAGATGTAGTGTTGCTCAGGTCTGTCATTTATCAGATTTATTACTCCAGGAGCAGTAATCCTGTGAGGTGTCTGAGACACTGCTGTAGGTACAGCAGTCTCTAACACTGAAAGCCAACCCAAACTGTGGGGAAGTGCTGCTGTTGGGTGAGAACACTGGGTCTGCAGCAACCTCCAGAGCCAAAGGAACTCTGGCTTCAACAGGTCAGAGGCATGTGCTGGTACTTTGGATTTGAGAGATGCAGTTCTCTAGCTCCAGCCACGAAAGGCTGAATTTAAAGGACTGACTGCTAGATATCCCCAGAGAGGAGCTTTCAAGGGAGGTAATGAGCCACAGAGGAATTTGGGAATCCAGTCTGTGATGTGCAATAGGGATGACTATAAGGCTGGGCCTGGGCAGGGATGTAACTTGTGTTTGCTGCCAAGAGCCCTTATTGACACTGAGATGTGATGAAAAGTGCTGTTACCTCTTTTTTTTTTTTTTAATCTTGTACCTCTGAAGCCTCTCTAGCTTTGTCCTGGCTCTCTATCAGCTCAGGCATCTGAATTGGGCTCTCCAATCTAGAAATTGTGTGGTTTTGCCACTGTTGCTGTCTGAGATAGGAAGGGTGTTTCTCAGACCGTTTTTCCTTTTCTAACTGAAATGCAGATTGCTGCTGAATGGAGAGTCCCTTGACTGCAGGGGGTAGAGAGAGAAATCAGAAAGAAAACCTTCCCTAAGAGCTAAACTATGTGATTTTAAAACAAAACTTAGGCTATTCACCTTTGCATTAGAAACCTGCATACCTTGTGGAGCAGAAATGTTTATAAAATGTTTATACAGTGTATTTGGGACAGATAATGAGCTTCTTCCAGCCCTTGCTCCAAGCTGAAAGAACTGTTATTGTACATAAAGTATACCTCTGAATAAATTTCATTTATTCACAAAAAAGTAAAAAGGCAGTAATGTAAAAGTATGGGCGTTTTTTTTGTTTGTTTTTCACCTTGATAGAGATTAACAGCAGGAAGTTCAGCAGCACCTTCAGTGTGTTGTATGGGCCAGGTGTCTATGGAAAAAGTCCCATCTCCTGGAACAGCTTGGTCTTGTTAGGGTTTTGTCTGACTGTGCTATGTAAGGTTTTTATCAGTTTGTCATATAAATCAAGGAGACAAATATAAAAATGGAACAGTCAAACACTATTTGAAAGGCTGCATGTCCTTGCAGAACTGGATGGACTTATACCATGGCATCACCACAGAATTTTTTTCTGACAGCCTTATTCATACTTTGTTCAGGATACACAAAAACCTCCTTAAGTCCATCTGAATTCAGAGGGCCTCTGACAGGCTGTTTTGTGTACATTGACTCACTTCTCATTAACTATTTTGGTAGGGAAATTTCTATGATTTTGCAAATGCTTCTTAGTTCAAGCTGTCTCATCAACACACAAACAGGGATGGCAGGGTAGTGGTTTTTCCTAATGGTGTAATGGGTATCTTGGAAAGATAAAGCCTGTTTTTCGGGGTCAGTATTGGGTGAGTGAGTAATGCAGCTTTGGCACAGCAGGCTGTGTTTCCTGTTGATTTGCTTCTGTGCAGTAGGGACAGTTAAGTATGTAGAGGGCCAGAAAACAACCCCATAACTTGATGGTTAGAGGACTTGTTTGTGACGGTCTAAACCATGAGCCAAAAAACCTCCAAACTGAAGTATTCACTGGACCAGAGAGGAAGAGCAGGATGTCCTGGTGCTTGTGGCATCTCCTGCAAAGGCATGAGATCAGTACTAGTCCTACATGTGAGATTCTCCTTGAATCCAGATCACTCCTGACTGTGGATGGTGCTTCTGTGTCTATTCGGTATATGCAGAGTATTTATCCCCTCATGTATCCATGTTTTCTTTTACTTGAGGGAACAGGGTGAATCATATGACCCAAACTGGAAACAATTTTTGTCAAGGAAAAACCTTTTTATTCTATCTAAAAAAGTTTGTTTTGAAATCAGACTCCACACTAGCAAATTGATTGTTGACATAGCTCAAATTAATTCAATGTGTGTTTGTTTTCACAAACCCCCCTGATAGCTTTTAGTAAGGTGTTATCTGAATTAGGAAATTTTATTCTTTATAAAATCCTGTCACAGTGGTATTTGCCTTTTTTTATGCGAACTTGTAAAAGCTTTTTCCCAGCAAAGCTATGAACTCAAACTTGAATAGTTTGGCACTCCTGCAGCCCAGCTCCTGGAACTGAAGATCATCCTTCCTCTCCAGACATTTCCTGTATGTTTGTCAGCAAAGCTGAATCATAATGCTATGTTTGTCCCATGCATTGCCAGTCCTGTATGTCTAAGGCATGAAATAAAACTCAGCACCTCCTCCCTGTGGTACCTGGGTGGAAGAATATCATCCATCACACCTGTCTGTGCCATGGCTTCATTATGAAGGGTTCCCTTTTGATGAAAATTGGGCTTTCTGTCTCTAGAATTTCTTTTAATCTAACTCTGAGCAAACATTTGACTTTTTATAAGGTAACTCCCTCTGTCAGTAACCAGGAGGGTGCAGTCTCCAAGAAGGGAATGGCTGTGGAAGTTGTCTCCAAGTATTTTCAGCAGGTTTTTACAGATACCACTGTCTCAAGAATCCATTTCCACAAAGCAGATATCCTGCTCTGCCCACAACAGGGAGAAGGTACAAGCAGCGATGGCATTTAATCCTCTCTCAGCACCAGTCATGTGTGTCCTCCAGTGAGGCTCACAGAAGGTCTGGGATGTGTGCACACAGCTGATGTGTTTGTAACAGAACTTGTCTAGTGTGCTCTGCAATAATAAATCTCAATCCACTTATTAGTAGGTGTCCAGAATTAAATGAGCTCTTTGTAAGGTTTTACTTTGCTTCATTATATACCCTCTACAGTGTAGATGATCAATTTTTGTCTCCTGATAACTGGCACCTGTATTAGAAGCTATGCTCATGGCTTTTGAGTGGCTCTGCATATACATTAACAGCAAAAAATATTCAAAACCAATTCTGATGTTATTTAGAATACTTGATTATGAAAGCAAGCAGCATTTCAGTAAAAAGAAGTCTTTACTGACTAGGCAGTAGTTGAATATAAACTTGATAAAGTGCGACCTGATTTTTTTTTTTACTCACAAGTGGTGTTCAAAGCAGAAATACCCAAGTATTGTGTATTTGAGGTAAAAATTGCTCTGTCTATAGAGGCTTCCAGAACAGAGAGGCACAACTCTAATTGTTTAGGATGTTGTAAGAAAATTGCTAGATATCCTCAGATTTCTTATCTGATAAAATCAATTTCTCATTGTCATTGCAACTTAAGCTATTTTGTATATGAGAGGAACAGTAAAACTTCAGTTCACGCTCTCCTATTTGCATTGCTGCTTTATTATTGTCTGCACAGCATGCAGTCATCTTTTGCATTTATAGCTCTTAGTTTCAGCTGTAACCCATAGGACAGAGGCTAAGACCATGAAAACAAAATATTTCTAACAAGTAAAACTATAAAGTTTAATAAGTTCCAGTTCTGGCTCTAGAAGTGGGATCTGCAAGGGTGGCTTTTGCCCATCCCTGTTGTGGGACTGATCTCCCCAAACCATGAAGAAAAGAGTTTGGATAAATTATGCCCAACTCGAGACAGTAATTCCTTCTCCAGTTCAGGATGCACCTAAAAATTTGCACTGAAGTTGGCTGTGTGCCTCTAGAAGGCCTGTGGCTATCTAATTGCTAGATGGGCTGGTGATTTCAAAGAATTGTATGGAAAATGACCAAGACTGACTTAAAACAAAATCCATTTGCCCATTTTTGTAAATCTTTAGCAAATAAAAATTTAAACTTTGCCTTTGGATTTAAGCAATTTTAAGAGTTTATAATTAATAATCAAAGAAAATGGCAAAACAAGTTGTTTGGTGTTGAAAAAAATCCATATTTCCGTGCTAGGAAGCTTTTGATTTTTCCACTTTTTTTTTCTCGATGAAATAACACAAGCAGTTTAGCAGAAGTGAACCAAGTTATTTACAAAGTTTTAGTCCAGGTGAATCTGCAGTTTTTACTCCCAAGGTAGTGTTTGCCAAAGGTGTTCACATTGATCTAAGAGCGGCTTGTGATAGGAGCAGTGTCTTTTCTATGCCTCGAGGGACAGAGATTGAACAACTCCTACCATGCTCTCCATCAGCTGGAGGTGTTGGCAGAGCCCTGGCAGCAAACCCACCTCCTCCTGGAGCTGGCAAGTACATCCAGGTTTCAGGGTGGCTTCAATTTGAGCAATGATGGGGTTTGAAATGACTTGCAAGAAATGCTTCCTTTCAGAAGCTAGAAACTCTAAGAAGCATCGCCATAGCAGGGGATCCTCCTTCAAAATAAGTTGGATTTTTTTATGGTGATATTTGAGTTGTGTCATTGTGAGTGCTCGTAGATCTGCTGTTTCCTGGGAGTTTAGAGTCCTAACTTTGAATGAGAAATGTGCAAAGTCTTCTCTGACTTGACTAATTCTAGCATGAAAGTAACACAACTGTGTTTGAAAATAGGCCAGATGGAGAGAGACACTTCCCCCTTTTTTCTTTCCTCCCCAGTGTGCCTCCCAAGGCAGAACAGGGAAGGGCTGGTTTGCAGAATGACTGGAGCAGAAAAAGGGGCTTGGCTGGTACAAACCTTCTAGCAGTGCTGGGTAACCCTGCCCAGACCCTATAACCTCAAGTCTTTGTGGTCTGAGGTACTGTGGCATAGGGCTCCCCTCCCATGGCAACAAGATTTTTAATGCATGATGTGATTAGAGGGGGGATCTCTGTATTATAAAGAAAAACAGGTTTGGTAAATCTAAAAAGGAAAAAAAAAAAATCTATTACCAAGATACCAAGAATAAGTGCTCTGTAAATGTTTCCTTGATATAAAAATTACTGCTTCAACAGTATGACTGTCTGCATAACCATAAAATAAGCTGTAACATCTTTGTTATCAGTTCTAAGTGATTTTAAAGTTCTAATTGACTATAGTAATAATTACTGAGTATATGACAGTATTTAATTTTAAATTAAAAATTACTGCCTCTGAAAAAAATTTTCTTGTTTTTAGAACTCGAGTGTAATATCTTTTCAAGTTTTCTTTGTTTTTGTGTAATTTAAACCACCAGTACATGGCTTTAATGCTGATTCTTTTTTAACATTAAGTTGTCTGTAAATTTGGGACTAAACATAAATCAGAAATGCAGTAATATAATTGTCACATAAAAGACTTTATAGTCAATAAACAAGAGCACAACTGTGAAATACAGGAACTATTTTAGAACGTTCCCCCCTTTGAGAGGAGTAGAGACTGATATAGATTGGAGAAGCCAAGTGCTTTCTCAGTCCCTTGAGTAACCACTTCAGGAATAGCCTTGTTGCTCACCTTTCGAAGTGACCTCACATATGTAGACTGAAATGTGTACACATAATCTGCTGCATCTCTCTTGAGACTGTAATTTTTGTTTAGTTTTTAGGCTGTTTGCATTTTCACATTCTGGCAGTGTGTAGTGAGCACTCAGTGTGCTTTGTATGCTCCTTTTCAGTCTCAGATGTATGCATGGGGATCTGGGACTGTGACCAGTGTGACAGAACACTGCATGGGATGGAGATGCACATTTCCCATCAGTGCCGGCTGTCAGGCTGGGCTGGGCACGAGTGTGTTGATTCCTGAGCTTTTCTAACCCTTACTCTAGCTCTCACGTATTTCAGTGTATGGCAAAGCCAGTTCAGACACTTCACAGGTTGCAAGGTGGATCACGCTCCGAGTGTGCAGGCAGGCTCTGAGCTCAGTGCAGGACAAGCCCCATTGCTTTTAAGGGTTCTCATCATGCAGCCTGCCAGGGCAATGGCTCTGTGGGGAAAATGGCTGTGTTTGGCAATGCACAGGACATAAAGCAGGAGTGGGATGCATTTCAAAGAGGCTTTCTGCCTAATGTTTATTTGAAATCCACAGACTCACTTAATCAAAGAAGGAAAAGTGAATTGAATAGGTTCAGAGTACATGGAGCAAGTAATTAACTATTGGTTTTCTGACAAGATCAAACTTGATGGCCAAAACCTTTGAATAGGAGTGGAAAAGAGAAACTGACTTGATTAATTAAACCTCAGGAGTGTCTTCCTCATCACTGTTACTGTCAGGGAGATGGCAGTCAAGGTGGGCAGGGAGAAGCAGCTGGGGGTGCAGTAGTGCTCCTCAGAGAACAGGGACTCACTTCAGGAGAGATTGGAAATGCACTGAGGGCATTCCCATAAACCTGCTAAGGCTTGAGAAACACACCCAAAGAACCACATTTTCCCATGACTGTTCTTTTGATTATCCATCATGTTCCATATCAAATAAAGTTCATAAATTATGCTGTACTCTGAAGAAGTGCAGCCACCTCGAGGTCTCAGCACTGCAGGAGCTGGGAGGTGGTGGAGTGTGACCAGAGCAGGGGGCTGCAGCCAGGGGCTGCTTTACTCTCTGGGCAGAGGCTGTTTTGGGAGATGTCACTGGTGCTGCTTCTGCTCCCTCCTCCCTTTTCCTATGCACAGCTCTCAGGACATTTTTTTCCAAAACTGTTATTTCATCCCTTACGAAAAGGAAAAAAGCCTTTAAATATAGCAATTTTGTAAGATAACTTTTTGTATTTCACATCTGCCCCTCCTTTGCCCTATGAATTAGGACCTTTTAAGTTTAAAAGCAGTAAATTAAAGAAAAATGTAATTTATACTCCTGAAATTTGCCTAAATAGGCTTCTAAAAATACAATACTGACTTGTAATATGTTTTTTGAATAAAGTAAGTCACAATTCTCTAAAGTTAATATCTTTTTCCTGGGATTCCCTGCTATAATTCTAAATGTATTTAATTCTTTTTTTCCTTTGCGTAATATTTCCAAGTGTGCTCTGGTCTCAGTAACGCTTGTGCTAAAGTTGAAGCCAAGGATTTCAATCAGGCAGGGCAGGAATCAGCCTGGATCTGTGTATCCTCTTCTCTGTAGCCACAACAGCACCTTGGTGGCTTCTTTCTCCCCCTGCATGTTTCTCAGTATCTGCCCTGTGTGGCTCTCCAGTGGCTGCACCATCATTTTTTCTATTCTCCTTGAAGTCTGGTCCTTAACACATGTCAGTGAAATTGAGTTTTATTCCTCCCTGCTAGAAAAATGTTCACTGTGGCAACCGTTAGGGAAACTGGAATTAGTGAAGATCCTGCTCAACTGCTGTTTCTTGGGATGCTCTCTTTGTTTCATGAGGGCCATATCCTGTAACTGTCTGCCATGGCGTGTATACCAATATACTTATTTTGCATGTCCGCTTGTATGTGTTGGCTGCAAACCTTACTGGCTTTATATATTTTGACTTTGAATATGATGGAAGAGAGCATAAAAATTCTTGTTACCTTTGTTAGCTACTTGGTGAGTCTAATTCTGCAAATAAGCTGTATTATTGAAAGCAAAACTTAGCTTTTTTTTTTTGTGATCAAACTGAAAATGCTACATCTTCTCATTGGTAAAGCTCACTTTATAGAAGCTGTACCTTGAGTTTCTCTAAAATTGATGTGCACAGACAGTAAGTTCTTTTGTGTCCTATCTGGCTGAAATGCATTGAAAAAGTTGTATTTCCTTTCTTTTCTGCTCCATTACCAATAGAAAGAAAGGTTGTCGCTTACAGAGTAAGTTTAATACTTAGTTTCTTCTTGGCAAATTGGCAATGAGATGAGGAAGGAGTGGCCCTTCCTCTGAGCTCCTGCTGAAGCAGAGGATTGGTTGTAGGTACCTCTCCTCCAGGTTTGGAGCTGCTGCAGAGTGATGGGGCAGTGATGTAGGGCTAAATGTGAAATCAGAATTGGTATTTATTAGTTTGTACATAACCTGATACCAAATTCGTGAGCAGCGGTGAAACCACCAAAACTCTTGTGTATTGTCTTCTGTTTGTTTTGTATCAGATTGTGGGAACCCTGGAGTCTGTTAAACATTAGTTAGCCCACAACACCATATCCTCTCTTCTACCCATAAAATCTGTAAATTATTACAACACCAGGAGTTATAATGTACAGGGGCCAAACCAATCGGGAATCACACAGGCTGAGAGAAAGATCCCTGCCACCTCCTGCCCCCAGAGCAGCTGCTCCTTGCCCTCCACACTTGTTTGTTCTATAGCCCATGTATTTCATGCATGGTCTACTGCCCCTTCCAGCCAGGGGTGACAAGACACTTTTGGAGAAGTCCCCTTTTTTTCTTCAGGTGCCCAGGGCACTCCTTAGGAGTCTATTCTGGCCAGGGTCTGGCATGCCCCATGCATCATTCCATGAGTTTTCTTGTTCCAGGCATATTGTTTCTCAAGGAGCAATCCAAACTCATCATTTCATCTTGTCTTACTCATGACTCTCCCCTTGTTTCTCTGGCAGGACAGTGCAAGAGACATGTGTTCTTTCAGACACGGATATTTCAAGTGTGCTATGTAAGCATAACTACATTTAGAAATATTGCTATAAAAGCTGAATATGTTCCTTTTTTTCTAATGTTTGAGCTGAAAATGTGATATCAAATTATCTTATTTATCTTTGTACTTAGTGTGTGTAAAAATTAAGTCACTGCTCTTTAGAAGCAAGTATCAGTCCACTTTATCTTCCTGATGTACTGTAAACTGCACATACAGAGGAGGTTAGTAGCTGAATGGGGATGATTATGAAGATGAATGGGTGGCCGGGAGACAGAGTCAGTTTAATGAGCTGAGCAGTAAGGAGGCTGTAATTTTTATAGATTAGCACTGAACTTGTCACTTACTGGCTGATACAACAACTTAGTTTCAGAATTACAATACATCAGAAATGAGTTCAACAAGCTCAAAACCAGTGGCAATCTGATTATCCCCCATGTAATCCAAATTACAAGTTCTCCTGGATCTGTATTACCTCTTCATAATGTTTTATCTATCACAGGTAAGAAGAGACGAGTAAAGGGCACAATTGCTCTTGTGTCAGATGATTATTTTAAAATTTCTTTTCCTTCACCTTGCTGTAGCAGCAGAGCCTCTGAGCAACCTTCCATCCCCAGGCTTTCTTGTGCTCAGTCAGCTCAGCACCTCATCAGATGCCAACCCTGAGGGAAGCAGCAATGTGGGAAAAAAAATGGTAAATTTTCAGGACCACCACTCTCCTAGAGGAGATGTTGACGATACAGTACTTTCTTTTGTTAAAATCATTTTGTGTTCTAGTCTTTAGGGCCCTTCTAACACTCTGTGTTTGTCACCAGGTTTTGTGGCCTTTGGATGTTCCCAGTACAACAGTGCCTTTCTGTGCACTGCTTTGGAGGCAGCAGTTTGTGATCCCATAGTATGTTATCAACAACTGCTTGTTTTAGTATCCTCAAGAAACCCTTGCCTCCCAGGGTCCTTGGGTGCCTAGTGCCTTATCTGACCACAGCGACTGCTCCTGATCCGTTCTTGCCATAGTTCTGCTTGGTACAGGTGAGCCAAGGACCTGGTTCCTGATAGGAAAGTCAGGAGCAGGACAAACACCTAGGCTGATTTTGTTTTTTACAAACTGAGCAAAAGCTGTGAGCCCTCAGTCTGGCACCATTCCCAGAAGCATTATTTTACAGGCATGATGCTTTTGATAATGGCATTGCTTCTGGAGTAGCATACAAGGGATAATTATTGTTCCATGAGCAGATGACAGTGTTGATTTCTACCCCTCATAATTCACTTGGGCCACAAACTGATTTGTTGGAAGAAGCATTTTGGTTTTAGACTGCTCTGGGACAAGAGGGGGAAAGGTCACATTTGGGCGATAGGCCTCTGTCATTATGGAGATGTCTCTCGTGGGCAACTGTAGACAAGACTATTGGGGCTCTGTTTGTTTTGGTGACCTGAATTCACTTTGAGCCAAGTCTAGGTCAAGAAATGGTGCTCTAGTTCTCTGTTCTGGCTGTGTTTCCCAGTGCTTTACAAATGTACAGTGGCAGTGTGTCGTTTTTCATGCACCATTGCAAGATTCTGCTACTTGTCTGCTCTCAAGCCCTTCTCTTGGGTAGTTTACCTTTCCAGTGAACACATAACTTTGTTCCAAAAGCTAAATTTTCTCTCGGTATTTACACTGCATGTGTGCAGCAAAAGCAGCAAAACTTGGTTAACCTGATCATTGGCTTTTCTTTCCTCAGCCACTCACCTGCCATTTCACCCTAGGAACAATTTTTACCATCTTTCTTTTTCTACACATTAAATGAGAACAGTGATGCTGTCTTCCTTTGCCCAGCCCTCTGAGAGTTTTCAACCACCACAGGCTATTATGTGGGCCTATTACCACTGTGCATCTTATAGGTAAATTACTTATATCAAATGCAGAAACTCAGAAAAGCTATTTTTTAAAATAAAGGTGTCCTGCAACAGGTAAATGAGCTTCTTGATCAAACAGTTTTACTGGCAGATGTCAGCAACCAAAGCAAGACTGCTCTGACTGCCCTCAGATGGACAGAAATCCTGCCACTCTTCCTCCTACACTCATCCCATCCTCTCAATTTGTCTTCTACTTCTGGATCATGACCATGAAGGGTGGCTCCTCATGAAAATGCAGCACGGACTACACAGCTGTTGATGACTTAGACCAGGAGTGCTTTTAAGAAATAGTTTTCCCATGTGCTTGCTGAACATTAGTTAAGTAACAATGTTAATCTGTCAATCAAGGACCTGAACAGATGAATCTGATATTTGTGTGTGTAATCTTTTAAAATATAAGTTCCTATTTTTTAAATGACTCATTAAAAAAAACACGCACACAAAAAAACCCACCACGTATTGACCTTTTAAAACCATTGTATGCCAGACCTTCTTAAGAGATTTGGCACTGACATTTTTGTCATAATGGAAGATTCATTAAGGTCAGTTATAAATTTGCTGCAATAAATACAGAAGAATTAAGAGCTCATCAGCATTACCACAGCGTAATGTTCAGCGGATTAAATTATGTACTTAGAAAGATGAATCTGTGGCAGTTGGCAAGCTTCAAGAGGAAAGCTGCATGTGAGCATGGACATGAGCGTGCATGTGTGTGAGAGGAATGGCAGAGGCAATGAGGGGAGGAAAAAGGAATTTAATAAAGCAAACCCTTTATTATGGCCCAGTAATATTTAGAGTGGACATGATAGAGAGCGTGATTGTACTCTCGCTCAGTGCCTCGTAATCAATGTTTCTGCTGGTAAATGCTGTGGTGTGACTGGGTATCTGTCCCGCTCTCCTCCCCTCGTGGGTACACGCTGTCTTTTGAGCCATATTTTGTGCAAACAACTGTATTGATTGTGATTGATGAAGAGTGTGAGAGGGTCAGCCCTTTGCCTGCCCCCTGGAGTAATTGGGCTGCAGTTTGTTAAAGGGTAAGAGAAGAGATATTAAAAATGAAGAAATGCACTAAGTGAGTGGGTGTGAGCTGTGTTCCCAGCTGTTCACAGCATCTATTATGTAATACAGAGCATCAATCTAATTCTCCACACAGGGTAGGAGCATGGCAACTCAAAAGCCTCTGATAGGCAGTCCTCACCAGCAAGATACAATGTCCAATTTCAGGAAAGATTGAAAAACATCAGTCTTCCCTTAAAACAATTTGTACAGAATAAATTTGGCACTTGCCAGCTATTCCCACAGAGTGAAACTGATAATAGGACAGAGAAAATCATGTAACATGATTTAGGATTCCCAGGATGGAATTACTTGTAATAAAACAGGAGGGAGGAGGGAGAAGGAAGAAGAACTGACAGCAAGCTTGATGTTAATTCAGAATGCTCTCAAACCCCTGCAAATTCAGGGCTGAGGGTACTGGATGCCTCTCAGCATCAGGATTCAGTCTGAGTGCAGGTTCAGTACACTTGCAGATATTGGCTCTGAGTGCCTCAGCTGGAACTGCTGGGTGCAAGCTCCTTTAAAAACCTGACCCCTAGGGCTTGTGTATCCTATAAAATAATCCTCTTATGAAAACTGGTGTCAGGTGATGAACTAGTTCCTCACATGGTTTGGCTTTTGTCTTTCCTTGTGGCAAAATCATTTGCAGGACACGTTCAGCTGAATCTATGCTGACTTCCCATATTGGTAATTAAAAAAAAAAAAAATCTGTGAAGCTTAAAACTAGTTTCTGCTGTAGGTCACAGAGGGCAGCCCTTACAAAACTGCCTGCCCCAGACATCTTTGGGATACCTGAGCTGTGTTATGGATGGGGAGGTAGTGATGCTGGAAGGCATTTTATCTGTTAAAGCCTGGTACCAAAGATCTGCTGGTTTGAGTATGGTGAGGAAGGTAAGGTCAGCACTAAAGGTAATGAATCCATTTAGATGATCTCATTGATATGGGCCTGTAATGAGTCCCAAAGTCCCACAAGGCAGGAATTCAAAACTTTTTCTTCTCTTTCACAAGTTGTGTGTCATTACCAGGTCTCTCACAACCACAGCGCTGAGAAAGAAAAGACAAAATTTGCTTTTCTCACTGTAAAATAATTAGTGTCCACTGGATTTAAAGTTTCTGCCCCCAGATCATCAGCTGTACTCTGTGTGGCTGAGGAACTGAATCCTACTGTGCCTTAAAATAGCAAGACTTAATATATATTCTTTCAGAGCTCTATTGTAATTAAAATATATTTCTCTGATTCTAATTTTAGAATGGTTTTAGTAGGTGAGACTAGAGGTTTCCGCAAACAGATTTTCTCGCTAAAATAATCTTCTGCATACACTAAATGACATTTACACTTTGCTGAAAAAATACTATAGTCTTTTTAATACCATAAAAAAATAAATTTCCTTCCTTTAATTTTGTTCTTCAAATTAGTGTTTCAAAGAAATGATTTTTTTTTTTTTTTTTCTGTAACACTGTCATCTTCTCAAGGCTAAGGATGACTTGTGGTAACAGTAGAAAGCATTCTTGGTGTGATGTGATGCTCTTAATTATGCATTTCCATTCTCACATGTAGTGAGCAATGGTGATATTTTGATTATTGTCCCTATGGAAGGCAACCTGAAAAGAAAATGGGTCCTCATGGAATATGTTGGAGTTCCTGTTGTGGTTAGAATGGAAGCTTCTTACAAATTTTCTTAGAAAAGACCTGATATTGAGTCTTGAGATGCAGAAAGGACCTTCTTGCTTTCTAAACTCCTCAGAGAGGAGTCTGAATGCTGCTGGATCCAATATTAGCCCCAGGCTTGGTCAATAGTTTGTCTAGAGGATTCTATAGATGTAACTGAACCTTTATACAGCCTTGTCCTGCAAGATTAAGTATGGAAACACAAATATCCATAGAAAAATGCATGATTTGTGATAAAGACTAAAAGACTATGATCAGAATTATTTACTATGTAGTATAGACAGTGCACTATACTAGCATTTATACTTATTTTTTAAAGCAAGACTTGAACAATGATATTAGTGAAATAATGGTTAAGTAGAAATTGAATTTACTTCTCCTTATCAATGACAATGGGCAAATGTCTTTCACAGCTTAAAGGAGTAACCTTGAGGATTGTTCTCACTTGGGAGCAATCTCCACATGCACTCCTAGAAGGGGGTGTTTTAGAAATCCCTGCCCTTAAAAAGTGAGACACCCCATTGTCTAAACTGGTTGCCTGTCAGTTGTATGGTTCCGGACCAGCTCTGTCAGCAGCTTTAGATAAGTTATCAGTTCTGTCATTTGTTGGTTACTTTGACAGGACCTTTGCCACATCCTCACTGGTGTCAGTGTCTGCCAGGAAACACTGTTCTTCACAGCCTCAGGATGTTTAAGTTTGGGATTGATGGATCAGGCTGGTCTCAGCATTCTTCACCACCAAAAGCTGTGTGACCCACAGCCCTCCTGCATCTATTGCTGATAACTTTTGGAGATAGTGTCAAGTTTGAACTGTTTTAGTCCTGCTTAGACAGAGGACTCTGAACGGTGCCTGTATGTGCAGAACATGTGTAAGGCTGAATCTAACACTGTGCAGAAATGTTCTGTACCTAGAAGAGCTTCCCTGTCCTGACTGCCCCCAGCTCCTGACCAACACAGCACCGATGCACCCTGTCCCACGGAGTCAGTTGCTCCATTAATGCATAGATGAAGTTGGTGGTGTGTTAAGTCCTTAAGGAAGGAGCTGTGTTTATTCAACTCTTACATGCCGACCTTTGTAATCAACTTCATCAATAGGTCGCTTTTAACTCCGAGTACACAAAATGCAGATATTGTCTGAGTTCAGAATCTGTAAGCGACTTGTAAAGTTTATTGGGACTAAATCTTAAGCCACCTAAAGCCAAACTGAACTTTATGCTGTTTGACCTCTTTGTTATTTGTAGAAATGCTGGAGGCTGCCCAGATAGTGTCCACAGAACTGAGGAGCTTCTGATGTTCCTGAGCTGAGGTGGCTGATGGAAAAGGGGAGGAGCCAGCTCCATTCTAGCTGTGTTGTTCACCCATGAGAGCCCCTTTAGCCCTCCTTTCCATACAGCTCCTCCGGTGTAGAACTTGGAGTTGCACCTCTCCCTGCATGCTGTGGGAACTTGCACAAGCCTCATCTTCCGGAGCCTTTCTTCCTGGCTGAGCAAAATATGGAAGGGACATCACTTGTGAAGGCCTTTGTCTTTAGGGGCCCTATTTAATCAAAAAATAGGAGGAGGGAATCCATTATTTACACTAATGCTGCTGTTTAAGGCTTCCTGAAACTCAAGAAATCTGCAGTCCTGAAGCTGAGGGAAAAGAGCATTTATGCTGTGATCATTTGTATTTATAGGCAGGCATTTCATCACAGGTATTGGAGCTTTAAGTTCTCCTTCAAGGCATACTCAGCCTCAAGTTGAGGACAAGTGGTTCTGTTAAAATTCATGAGACTCAGCCATGAGTATAGACTCAGATCCAAACTCTTATTTCAGACTCTGAGTTTGACATGTAAATTTATTTTTCACTAGCTTTAAAAGTCTGCCTATGTATTGATATAGTGACTTTCAATATGGGATCCTTGGACAACCTTTCTAGAACCTGTGCAAGAAATGAAGGCTATATATCCTGTACAATATACACACCTTATTTATATGCTGTACATCACTATGCAAGTGTGACAGCTTCAGTGAATGTTTAGAGGTCTTATTGATCAATAAAGCATGAAAGCAACAAAAATTAGTTCACTTAATGAACAAAAATATGCTAGTTGACAAGGAACAAATTATGAAGTTAAAGATCTCCTTTAGGGGTATCATCCCTGTTCCATAAGTAAGGCAGATTTGTAACACCTTCAGGAGAGATTTAGAATAATATCTAATGGTCAAGTACTGCTTAATCTTTGTCCATGTGTTTTACAGTGCACTAAAATATACATTTATAATTTTATCATGTTTTTTTGCTTCCCTTTGCCTAATACACTGAGCTGAACTAGCAAAACAGACTCCTTTTAGATGTGTTAATCACACAGTAAGGTAATCAGATAGTTAGAAATGTCATCATAAACTTGCCTTAGTAGAGCAAATTTACTTTTTTCCCTGCAATGACCCTGTGGGAATAAAGCCTGTAGTCAGAAGAAGAAGGGTGATTAACAAGAGGTTTTTTAATATTATGTAATTACTGCCCAGTTCAGATTACTAAAATGATGATGATAGTAGTAATATAACTAAAAAAAAATAATTAGTCTGAAGTTAACAGACCTAGCCCATTCTCTGCTGCCTCCCTTCCCCTAAAATAACCAGCCAGAGTCTAGTCCTGGGAGTAAGTGAAGCGAGAGAAGTTGCTACTCCAGGCAAAGGGAGACAAGAAAAGCAAGGTGATATCTGCATTATCTTGGGCAGACCAAGGTGCTGCTGCTCGGGGACACTCTGAGGTTTGAGGCCTGTGCAAAGACCAGGTCTGTTTTTTAATGAATGAGGCCAGGCTTTACATTTGTGTTCAGCCAATAATTAGCAAAAGAAACGTTCTCTGGCAAAATTGCCAAGGCCTACTCTGATGTCTGGAAAGGTTTTAAAGACAAGATGAATGAGCTAAGTGTGCTATAAGATCACAGAGAAGGTAAAAACTTAGGGCAGGCACTGGTTAATTATTCTCAATGTGGTGAATATGGTGTGGATGACAATGATAGTGGCAGTCTGAATGGGCTGACAAATCTTGCTATTAGACAGAGAAGATTATGATAAATGCCTGCATAAAGACTTGAGTTTAAACTCTTGGTGACTTCTCATCTGAAATGCATTCTCAAGAGGTCCAAGAATTCAGAAGCTTCTTGCCCAGTTACTCTATGCTGAACTTGTTCTGTGTTTTTAATTTCATACTTGAACACTTTGTCTTTTTGTTGCTTCTTTTGATGATGGAATGGCTGTGAAGTACAGTAGTTCCCTTGTAGTGAAAAGTATTTAAGCACAAAATGTGTGAAATTTCTCATTCTATTTGTGGTAAGTATGGGTTCATGTGAATAAGTTATGTGACATTTTTGTATTTTGATCTGAGGTTTGGGGGTTTAGATTTCAATAGTGAGAGGTTGTTAAGACTAATTTGTGCAGGGAAGTGTGTACTGCAGTCTGATCAGGGAACCACACAAGCCAGGGAGCTCAGCCACCACTAGGGCTGCTTTGCAAGCCCTCAACAGGCAGCCAAATCAGAATCCAGAGGCCCTTGCTCAAAACCCCACTACTGGCTGTTCTAGGTAGGGATGTTACAGCATCCTTCTCCATTCAGTGAACATTTTAGTCAACATACATTTTCCTGGAAAATATTGATTACTGTGTATTACAGAATTTTTTATTAAGCTTATCTAAATGTCAGATACTGTGAGAACAATAAAAGACCTGAGCTCTGAGATTGGATATGACTGCACCAAGGAAAAGATGGATATATCCTAAGAGGATTGTGACTTAAAGGGATGAAGTTATCCTTGTTATATCCTATTCTTTACATGACTAGAGCTGCAAAGCAGAGGATAACATTTTTTAAAATGTTGAAGTGACTTGAGACTCCACATTTGATGCTTACAAGTGACTTGAGCTATTCCTGTCTTTATATGCTTGAGCCTTCCAACTATGATGAAGTTTAAAAGGAGTAAGCAGTGGAAATAAAGTTCTGATAAAAGCCACCACCTTGGCTAAAGCAGCTCTTATCCTTTTCAAGTTCTGGCAGTACTAATGCCAACTTAAATGTGCTCAATGTGGTGAAACAGGGAGCTGATTTCACTCCTCCTCAGGGCAGAGCATGACAATCATCCCTTTATACTTTGTGTTATGGAGTCACTCAGGTGCTCCTCTCTTCTGTCTGTGCTCCAGGCCAGGTGCAGGCTTGGATTTCACTGCTGTGAAGTTCTTACTATTCAGATAAACCCATAATTTGAAATGTTTTTATAAGCATTACAGCCTCTGCTTTAATTGCAATGGGAGAAAGAGACATTGAAGAAGCCAGGAGGATGAGGGGGTTGCTGTTCATTAGGGCCTGGTACAGGGCGCTCAGCAGCAGTGCTGGTGGCTGCTCCTTTCCTGAATGGGAAAAGCAGGGTGAGTCCTGCCTCAGGGCCAGCAGTTTCACTGAGCATTCCTGAGGCCACCCCAGGGGCCCCTATTGAGCAGTCACTGCCTGCAAAGCAGGACTGCAGCCACTGTTTGTATGAAATGGCTTGGCAAATATGCCATCTGTATAATAAACATGATTAATTTCAAATGCTTAGTCCCTCTCCTTCTAATCTCCTTCAGATCCTCCTAGAGAAAGATCCAGCACATTTGCTACTACCTCATGCTGTTGTTTTCTGAAGATCCTGCTTTCCATGTGAAGATCCCTGCTTTATCATCCCTGAGACACCAACCATTCAGTTTTCCTTACCCTCTGGTCCTCTCCATAATATAGTTTAAACTACACTGGAATTCCCAAAAGAGTGAAGCTTGAGCTTTTACTGAGATTTTAATTCAAAGCAAACACAGAGCTAAGCCGTGAGCTGATGTTGTTAAGTATGGTATAAAATGCAAAAATGTCATTTCTGTGCCTCTCGTTCCATTTAGAAGCACCAAAACACTTTTATTTCAGCAATACATGCCATTTGAAGAATTATTAAGATTTTATATGTTATGTTTGGCAAAGAGGATTAATTATTCTTCCTGCTCAGTTTCTATTCAGGCAATCAAATGATATTAAGGTAGTTTGCTCTTCACTGTGTTGTTTAAGAGGAAGAAGAGGGATTTCTATTTTTCACATACAATGCCTAGATGATTCATGTTAATACAATTTGAAGCAATGTGAAAATAAGGCATTTCAGTAGGGGTTTTTGTTCCATTAAAGCCGGGCTTCTGTTTCCTTAATACCTTGCTCTTATACACCAATCTCAGTATATTTAGTTTATTTAACAAAAAGGGTTTTTTAAAAGTAGTTCTAGAGCTGCGGTCACTTTATTAAAGAGCATAGGAGGGGTGCTTTTGGACCTAGCTGATGGTCTGGGTGCTTTCAGGCTGTTTTCTGACACTAGATTCTAGCTAGCAATGAGGCCAAGGGCAAAGAAAATTGCAACTCTCTTTCTACTTGTGAGTGTGGTCCAGGCTGAGGGGCCTTAGACAGGCAACACATGGAAATGTATTTTTATTTTGATGTTGGGAGGGCTTGAGGAGAAGGGAAAGAAAAATAAAGAGGTTGTAAATTCCTTCTGCAGGGACAGGAGAGCCTGATTTCATGCAAATTAAAGTCAGTGAGAGCTTGAAACCTTTACTTTATGGCCTGTATTTTGTGAAGTGTTTGCTGAGAAGGTTCCATATAGAAGGGCATCCAGTAACCTGCTTAGTTAGCTCCAAGAACCTGTTAGATCTGAAAAATGGGTTCTCCTGTGGTTTCTTTGTCTTCCTGCTCGTTGATAGTCACAAGGATGGCAGTGCAGTCCATTCTGGTGTCCTAGATGAAACACATAAAACCACATCAAAAGAGAAATGTGTAAAACCATATCAAAAAATGAAACAAACTGGTCAAGAAATCATGCAAAGAAAAGAAAAAGATAGAAAGTTGTACTAAGATCTGTAACACCTGCTCCCCTCTTGGGATCATTGCAGAAACCCCTATGCAATACCAGACCCCTTGTGTGGGCAGCCAGAGGGTGCAGAGAGAGGAGCTCTGATGCCTCCCGTGCTCAAAGGGCTGCTCTTCTCTGGTCCCACTTCCTGAAACCAAGGGCTGTTGCACCATCCTTGCCAAGGCTCAGCACGCCTGGAGCTCCCTTCCCAGGATGGGCACCTCGAGGAGAAGCAGTTCTGGGGCTGCCTGTGCTGCAGAGAAACATACCCGGGGCTCTTCCTGCAGGGACTGAGCTCTGGGGTGTTTTCTTCTTGTCCAAACAAATACCATTCAGGATTAAAGAACGGTTTGATCTCTCAGTCCTGGAAAACAGGACAGATAGAGGTTGTTTTGGCTTATCCAGCTCATTTGTGCTTGTGAAATTTAGTCCCTTTAACAGATTCTGGTAGTTTAATCTGTTCCTTATCGTACTGATCTTCCAAACAGAAAAATGCTAACAATATATCTTACTTGAGCCTTTCAAGTGATCATTGTGAAACACTTTCATTTGCAGTGTAATGAGAACTATCAGGTATTATTGTTAAGGGCTGCTTCAGTCCTAGCTGGATACCAATTCACCTCTTGAGCTTGAAGAATGGTGTATTTCACTCCATATCATTTGTTCATATACGAAGAAGAGACTTTGAAATAGCCTTTTTTTCATCTCCTTTTTTTGTTTAGTTGGAAGGATTGACACTAGAAAAGCTCATTTCATGAAATAAGTACTTCTTGAAGTGATAGGTAACAAAGGGATATTCTTTAAAGTGAACAGCAACACAATTCTGTAGCTATCCAGCCTGTGACATTAGGTCTATTCACAAAGTTCTGGAAAGGCTGGAGTCAAACTCCCATGCAATCTCTTGGAGGCAGGCTGTGCTCACTCCAGCACACCTGCCAAATATGTGTGAGGCATTCAGCAAAGAAAATATATATCACTTCATTTTTCTTCTCAGTTTCTGTCCCTTTAATTCAGTGAAATTATTTTTATCATGTACACTGGTCAGAATGAATTGATGGTTGTATGGAGGGCAACAGTATTTCCTCTCTTCTGTGTCTTAGGAAACTGTCTCAGAAATGCAGAAAGGTGGTTTCTTCCAAGAGGAGTCTTCCTAGGGTCAGCCAGGATAGCTAACAAGGTAGCTCATTTTGGCCTTAACATTAATTATGACACTAATTTGAATGAGAAAGTTGTCAAGCTTTCCTAATTGCAATTACTTCGTCTTTTAGTTTTGCTTGGTTGTTCTGTTTAGTTCAGTGTTTGAACAATAAGTCACATCTCTTGTATTTTCTATGCTTAACTCCTAGCTTTGCAAGCAAATTTTTGCTCACCCAAAGAACAACTGTAGCATCACAAGTCAACCTTGCTGCCCCGTAATCCTCCTCTAGCTAACACTGCCACAAAAAACAAGTGATGAGAGCCAGCCTGGCAAAGTTGTCATGGTGAAAAAGGGACAAAAATTAAGGCTGCCCTTCCCTGGCAGAATCCCAGCTGGAATGTAGCACTACAAACACCATCTGCTTTCTCCTGCAATAAACCCTTACAGGGTGTAGTGGGCCTGCCTCGTGGAGGAGGAGGGAAATTCTGCCCCTGTTTGTCACAGCCCCTATGGATTGGGACTCAGCCTTTGCTCGTAAGTGCAGATTATTTTTAACTCTACACCATGTAAATGAGTCTAGAACTCGAGCCTGGTTAGCACCCTCTCTATATGTGACCATTGAATGTCATAGAACCAGGAAGGTTGGAAAATACCTCTAAGATCACCATGTCCAACTGTTAACCAAACACCACTCTGTATCACCAAATCTTATTTTTTTGCAAGTTTTAAAATTTTATTTTAAACCAATAGTCTCAGCTATTTACTAAACATTTTAAAAAACTCAAACAAATAAACCACAATCAAACAAAAAAACCCAAACAAACAGTACACCAAACTGTCCACCCTCAAAAAATCCCCAAACCAAACAAAGAGAAACTGTCCCCCTTCCCCCCCCAAGAAAATGAAATAGAAAAGATCACCACCTCACAAACAAAAAACTCCCTCCAAAATTTTATAGAAAGGGTTTTGGAAATACAAGAAACTGTCCCAGGACTATGGTTAGTGTATAACAAACAAACTTCAGTGTCTCAACTCCTCAAACTTCTGAAAATTTCATTACGGAAATATCTTCGAGATCTTAGATTTATGTCTGCAAGTCACCACTGGTGAAAGCTTCCTATGTTCTTGTTCACAGGAACAAATACATCCAGAGGTTAAAGCAAGTTTGCATGTTCCTCTAGGAAGCAGCTCTGTGAGCACTGCTAGTGTCTCCACTTTGGTTGAGTAAAGCTGAGCAGCTCACCGTATTACACTTGTTAAAAACAAAATTGTCAGTGTTACTGGTGCACTACTTCTTGAAATTGATTTAAGTAGTTGATGAAATGGAACCTGTGACATTTCAGTTAAGTATCTGACACTGCCTGAGTAGCTTCTTTGTCTTTGATGCTCACATTTTAAGGCTTCACTGTCCTGGGTCCTGCCATGCTCAGCCTCTGTCCTGGAGAAATATTAAAGGTTCCACTCTGTTTTATGGCTAGAGAATTTCTTTTTTGCTTATCACTGAAATAACTGGGTATTTTGTTTAAGAAATCATACATTTCATCTTATTATCCACTCATACTCCCTCTCCTATTTTTTTCCAATTATATATTGAAGCAACATCATTTTTGTAAGTAATTTAAGAAGTGACTGGGGATCCTCAAGCCTTTTTTGATTGCCAAAAATCATATAAAGTGCTGCAGCTTGTGTAGTGAATGAGTACATATCTCCCCTGCCTTGTGTTCTTCCCAGCCTGAGAGCAAGCTCTGCTCTTTTGTCTCTTCTAATCTCAGGCTATCAGGAAAGCTTCTATTGCTTCAAGGCTGATACGATTTGAAATATCTTGGTTTAATCCCATTTCCCTAAGGACTTAAGGGATTTTTGTTCTTGAATCTGAAACTTTATCATGCTTTGAAAATAATTTGTCATTAAAGCCCAGCTAAAAATACTGCTCGGTTTCTCCTCTTTAAAGTTAATGGATAAAAAGTCTCATTTGGCAAAAAACAAACAGAAAAAAAGCTTACCCCCAAATTGCTGTTTCATTAAGTTCTAATTCAATTATTGTGATTGCTATTAGAATTTGAGGAAGGGAAGAAGATTTATCAATAATTAAAAGGAAATCTCTACATCCAGCCTATAATATTTTGGGTGAAAGAAGCAGAGATGGAAGATGTGTTAGTAAAAAGCTATTGACACCAACAAAAACCCAAAGGTCAAATAGGTCATGAATAATCATAGATTATCATAAAACTAATTATTATTGCTTATTGCTTCCGATTAATCTTGGATAGCTATTACTATCTCTTACTATTGAATGCTATGTATTATTAGCTAAAAGTTAATTGCCATCTCTATGGAAGTAATTCACCATATACCTACATTCATATTAAATTACGTAGCTCTTGTTCCTTGAATTCAGTCTCTTTTGTAGATCAAGTTCAACCTATTTCTTAAAGTGCTTTGCACTTGCTTTCTATTATTATTTTTCTTGGCACATGGAAGTCCTTTTAAAATTTCATGTATGCATTTAAATCAGGTTCTGTTATTCTTCAGGGTTATATAATTTAACAACACTTATTTTTTAATCAATGTTTTAAAATGTATTTTGACATCTTATTCCATGGTATAATTGCCTATTTAATTCTATACAACATTTAAAAACCACTGCATGTTGTGAACTGCCCCATGAAGGTTTCTTTACGGGTTACATCTCTCTCTATTCAAGCTCACGTGTGCTAGAGTGATGTAGTTTTTCCACTCTGAGATCCATTATCAGGAGAAACCAAACCAAGAGGCTGATGCTTCTCAAACTGACCCACACGATGTACCCAGGCTGTACAGCACCCTCATAGAGAGAAACGAAACCAGGAGGCAGATTCTCCTCAAATTGACCCACAATTTATCCAGGCTGTACGGCACCATTATCAGGAGAAACCAAACCAAGAGGCTGGCTCTTCTCGAGTGCAGCTGCGTGCTTTGCAGCCGGAGTCAGTCAGAGTTCACCAAGTCTGCACTCCCGATTCACACCACGAACTTAGATACTCTGCTAGGAACGAGGGGCAGACGCGGAGCGCTCCCTCCCGGAGCGGGGGCCGCAGCAGCCCGGGCTGCGCACGCAGCGAGGGGCAGCCGCGGCCCCAGCGCTTCCTGCCCGTGTGCCGGCCCCCCAGGAGCCCTGCTCACACTGGGCTTTCCTTCGTGCTTTCACAAGAGCACTCGCGTGGTAGTGTTTGAACACATGCGCACTGGAGAAATGGGACTTACTTGGATTTCAAAGTTGCCAAGAGTAGTATGTTGGGGGGGTGGGGGGAATCCACCTGTTATGGAGTCTTTGTGGAATTCTTTTAAAAGTTGATTTTTGCTACTGTATATTCTTGGCCCCTAATGACGAAAATTAAGAGAAAGCACAGAACGGTCCCTCATAAAACAGAGGATTGAGGTTTTTAAAAATAGAGTTTCCTATTTTAAGATTACCAAAAATGCAGAAATGAATTTAAGACAAAACTTTTAATAAGAAGAAAAGGTTTATTTTGGTAGTACTGAATTTTCAAGGGAAAAGTTTTCTCCGCTTCTCTGTTGCACAGAGAGTGGTAATAATAGAATTTTGATATTCCCTAGCAAGAATAGAGTTACAATTTTGTAGCTGGTTTAGACAATTGTAATTTTACGTTTACATTATAAGCTTCATCTGAAGGGTTTGTTTGATTTTTTTTTTTTTTGTCCATGTGCTGGACGTTTGGGATTTGCACGAGTGAGAGCGTTNTTTTCATTTCTGATAAGTACCAACAAATATATTTGGTCACATACTAAAACATTTTAAAAAAAGAATAAGATTACTCATACCTTCTGTTATTTACCACTTTTAAAAATATGTACAGTTACTGTATTGGTTCATCATTATTAGGTCTTTTAGTTCCTACATGATACTCTTTTAATGTTCTTAGCTCCCTTGGATGACTGTGTACATCTCGATTATTTTGTGAGTGCTTTTTGTCGATCAAGCAGGTCCTTACCGTCACCAGAGTCCCCACTGTGTAAATGATTCTATCTAAAAGGAGCCTTCATGAAAGTAGTCTGCACCTTGCTGGATGTAATTTGCCTGATATTTGAGTCCTGCCAGGAAATGCTGCTTCCACTTCTCGTGGTAGGTGGCATCTGTTACAGATTTTTATGTAGAACTAGAGTAGGAGCTATAACCAACTTCCATAGTGGCTGGAGGACGTGGTTTTGTGACAGTGGATTTTCAGACTGCAGTCTGAACCCAGTTATCCTCAGCGATCCTGCAGGTTTTTGAGTTGTAGTCTTTATGAGAATAAGGAAATTACATTCCCTGTACATTTTTTAGGTGCAAAACGCTGCAAAGAGCACCACCAGCTGGTGCTGGTGGTCAAGCACAGGGCACAGATGGCAGCACTCTCAGATCCACCCCACCAGCTTCTCACCAACTCATGGAGCCCCTGGTGCCACAACATTGTTTCATTCTCCATATTCAGACATGGAAACTTAATGTCAGTCTTTTCTCGAGCAAAGAAGGCGTGTGATATCCTATTTCCATCCAGCCAGATGCTGCTGGTGGCTGAGCCCCTACGGGTATGTTTCTTTCACAAGCTCCATTAGGCGCCTTTCCTTGTGGCTCACTTTGTCTCCCCCAGTCTTTCCAAGCATAAGCTGGCTTCAAACACAGTAAGTGCTTTACAGTTGCATAGACTTCTATCCCCCAAAAGTTCCTGGGTTTCCTAGGCACCTGCTGTAATTCAGTCTGTCTTGGTGGCAACCACAACTGTCGTGAACAAAATGTTATTTGGCAGGCGAGGACAAACAGGTGTCCTGTAGCATGAAGAAGCACGTGTTCCTGCTCTCTTGTAGCCCTCTGAGCCTGAATAAATCAGTGCTCCAAGAAGCATAAGGCTGGAATCGGAGCACTGGTGTGCAACAGCAAGGCACAGGCATTCACACAGTATTAGCAAGGCTAGACAGTAAATTTGGGAAATAACAAGGAGCAATAGTATTTCTTTTGTAGCTCTGACTGGGAAAGGAGGCTGTATGTCCTCACCTCGAGTGATGGAAAAGCCACAGGGAGCGTTAACAAACCAACATTCATATGTGTGGCAGGGCAACACTGTGTGAGACAGAACTGAATCCTCTCCTTCATTACAAGGCAGTGAACCTCTTCCAGTTCACACTGAGATTTTGGCTCTAGTTACTGTATTGGCAACAGAGTTGTGC
This sequence comes from Picathartes gymnocephalus, assembly GCA_013390045.1. NCBI lineage: Eukaryota > Metazoa > Chordata > Aves > Passeriformes > Picathartidae > Picathartes > Picathartes gymnocephalus. The sequence continues at coordinate 105,115 of WEKY01063924.1, forward strand.
ACAAGCTACAGCCAGCTTCAGGGAAATAGCAGGAAGGCCCCCAAACGTATGAATTAGAGTTATCCAGATGGGGCATTACACGGGCTGCATAAGCATCTGATGATCAAGGCAGGACATAATGATTCATATCTTGGCGCTATTCCTGGAATTACCGTGGGAAAGCTCAATAGCATGGTCCTGTGACCCACAAGGCTCTGGAGAGGTGTTAAAACAAAGATCAGGAAATTTCATGGAAGGGAAAAAAACCTCAAGCTGCTTTTGCAGGAAAGCACCTGTGAAAACAGGCAGGACTTTAAAGCAAGGTCTGTCCCTGCTAATACTCCTATTTTGTCAACAACTTAAAAGTTGTTGACAAATGGCACATGGCACGTGTGTCAGCAGCAGCTAATTCTCATATTTCAGGAACAAGACTATCCCTGTGCTACCTTGCCATACAGGGTGCTAAGTCATAGGAAAATTCTGGTGCTGAGCAGAAATATTTGTTTACAAAACAAACTGCCATGGGGACATGCAATGAACATAGTTGTGCAAAAGTTAAAACAAGGCAAAGATGAATACCTCTACTTATATATTGCATTTACAATCTCCAATAAATGGGAAGTGAGGAGGGGAAAAAATCACTGGGAAAGATTAAATTTCTGCAGGCTCATGTAGGTAATCATAGGGTCACTCCCTTGAAATTGTATACCCTGGATGTGGTCCCATGATGGACTGGCTATAAGAACACATCCCAAAAGGAATAATGTGCATGTGTAGAGAGGAACATTAAACTCTGTGCTCCAAAATTTGGCAGAGATGGTCAATTACTGGCAGATTTATTTTTTTTTTTACTAGGAGACCTATTATTTGTAGCAAAATGGATTTAACTTTAAAACAATGCTGCCATTTAGTGCTCTATACTAGACAAAATCAATTCCACTGTAATCTGCTCTACAATTATTACAATATAGATGTTTCTACAGGTAGAGAATAACTGCATGGTTAATAGTTTCTGAAAAGTAAAGCAATTACTAATTAGCAAGGTAATATTGCTATAGCTGGCTCTCAGTTGGAGTATCTCCAAACCGCAGGCAGAAGCAGCTCTGAGGAAGTGATACAGTGGTGGTGTTACCGACTCCCGTGCTGGAGCTCCCCACTAGCAGCAGGCAGGGGTGCAGCTGTCCCACTGTCCTGGCCAATGAGGCTGCTTTGGAGCGATGTTCTGTGGGGAAGGGAAGGGGGGCATGGACAGCCACTGCTCACAGCCCAGGCACTCAAGGGCAAACTCAAGGACTGCCTGTAGCCAGGAGGCGCTTCTGTCCCAAACCAATTTCACAGGGTGCTGGTGCATGTGCTGAAGTCAAAGCTGGTGTTTCTTAGTAAAAGCCAGGATGCGATATCCCTTTTTATGTTTAGGAACCCACGATCATTGTGCAACTTTTGCTGAAAATTAGACACCTAGTGAAGAATTTATACCACCTCCAGTACCATTACTCAGCTTCTCTCTGGCTGTTTTCTTGGTGCTGGCATGTGAGCAGAACCTCCTGCAGAAGCAATGCTGCTTGCTGTGCTTTGCAGGCTGGCCACAAACTTGTTACTGCTGGGCACCTGTGCTCTGTGGGGTCAGACTGCTTGGGGGCAGGCACTGCTCTGTCCTGACAGAGGGGGGATTAACATCCCCCGGGATTAACTTGGCCTGGCCCTGTACTCCATAAGTATCAAATATTTGGGACAAGATTCCCAGGTGGGGCCAACTTAGCTCTAGTCCATACTGAGTTTCTGCTGCTCCCTTTAGGAGACTATGCTGTCACTAATCAGGTCCCATACTAATTTTCTGACAAATTTGGATTTTTCAGAGAAGCCTGACTGCCTTGCAAGATTGTAATGCAAGGCAGGTCAGGCAGCACAGTGGACAGGGAGGTCTTATAACTACTTTGGGACCTAGGGGCAGAAATCTTCCAGGTGGTGGGAGAGGAACTCCTTTTTGGAGGTTAACAGCTCCAGGGTGCTCAGGGCATCCCCCCGTTTGCTGGTCCCAGCTCTGAAGTAGGGATCTTAGGGCAAGTCACCCAGCCAATACCAGGCTAAGTGACAGGCAGGCAGAGTATGAGCCAGAGGTACAGGTTAGAAAGGATCAATACCTAGACACAGGTTCTTATTTATTTACTACTTTGATGTAGTCTTCCATCAGGACAAGATCAGATGTCCTAGGACCCATCATCAAGACTGTAGAAATGTGTGCAAGATTTATTAATAAAAAATTAATACCGTCAGGAGTAGGACAAATTGAAACTAGGGTGAATCAGCTGATCTGCTAGAGTATAGTACAAAGAATAAATGATAGTGTTAAAATACCAATGCACATCAGATATTAGCTAACCGTGTGGAACTTGTTGTGATTGTAAAAAATTCTTGGTACATGAACTCTACTTGCTTTAGAGAAAGATTCTTAAAAAAATGTTCTTTTCCCTAACTCTGCTACTTTTCTGACATAACATTTGCAGTCATCCTTTCATCTTTTGCCATCAAGAAACATATGGCTTAAACTATGGGTCTTATGGGCCTTGGGAATCCTGCTGCTGCCCACTAGTAGTAGCACATCTGGATTTTAATACAGTCAACATTAGCAATGGACTGGTAACTGCTAAACTTGGCACATTCTAACTACAGAGGTCACAGAGTAGAAATGAAGTTTTTTTCTTTTGAAGGAACCTGGATACTGGATATTTTCTCAAGATGTATTATCTGTCAGCAGCTTACAAATGTTTCATGAGAACTGAGCTATGTAATACACTGCATGTCATCTTAGAAAATTCATACAGAGCCACTACTGAGCTCCCACATAGAAAGTGGCATTCAGAAGCTGCTCAATTTTTAGGTAAATAATAGATGGATAATGCTGTTCTGGATACATAAAGAAGCCTGAGTTTCCAGCAAAATTTACCCTCAGTTTCCTGGGGGTCTTTCCCCCCAGGCCCAGGCTACACCTTTTTCTTCTGCTGTGTGTGCACCTGAGTGCAATGTTCTAAGACCAAGCAGTTCTTGTGATTTTGTAGCATTTCTGCTCATTCAGCTTACTCTTTATAATATTTCTGTCCCAGCAGGAAATAACAAAAACATCACTCTCTAGTAGTCTGTTCTTGGAAGGCTTGTAGTGCAGTTTTTCACTTTAATACATGTTCTACATGAGCAAAACCAAAAGTTTTTCTGCAATGTTTTTGTCTATAGTATGAGATTCTAGGTCTTAGGATGGAATTATAGCTAATGAAAATATAATACAGACTTCTATTTATCACTGCCCTGTGTGTATAATTCTTATCAAAATACAAAGGAGTTAAAGATTTAAATGGCTGCACGAATTTGGAACAATGTTAGTTATAACACCTTTTTCTCTTGGATAAAGAGGAGAGAGACACATTCCTCCTGACCTAGTTCTTCAATCACTTGGAAGTCACCAGGAAAAGCAAGGGGTTAGTATTGCCTTCCCTGCATATGTTTATAGTTTGATAGCATTCCACCCATTCCTTTACACTGAAAAGGCAGAAATAAAATAAGTTTATGTCCAACTTTTGAAGACATCAAAAACCAAATTATAGTTCTGTTAATAAATCAAGAAGAAAGAAAGAAATATTCCTTCACAAACTGCAAACTTTGAAAGTTTGACCCCAACCCTAGCAGGTTTCTCAAGATGCAAGCATAACACAGAATTTTTTTGAGAGAAGTGTTGATTATCCTTGACTGCAAGTCTACATTATGTTCTTATTTTGGCATAAATGGGTACTGCAGGAGTTCTTTTATGAAATAATACAGCATTTCTCTCAAAAAATGAGATGAGAATCTGGGCCAGTCTGTCAAAATAACAGTTATTTGAGCACTCAGCACATCATAGTTATAACTTGATTTCTCAGTCAGAGCTGCTACTACAGTTATGTTTTGACTACTGGAAAATATTGTTGCATCTCTCAAGCTGGCTCAACGAATTATTGCTGAATGCCAGCTCTACTGCCCTTTGATGAAAATAAGTGGGAATGGTCTGTGACCCAAAATGATCCATCCAGATTTCCTCTGTGCCTGTGTCCCAGACCTGTCTGGTGAGCTGGAGCTTTGGCGTGTCCCAGAGCCGCCCTGCCCTCTGCACCACTATTTCCTGCTGGGCTGGCTGCTGTGCCCCCCTGGCTGGCAGCAAGGCCTTTCCCACAGCTTCCAGCCATGGGCAGCTGGAGCCAGGTGTTATTGGAGCCTCTTTGGTGCATGGGCCCAGGGGGAGACACAGCAGCAAGCAGCCATGCCCTCTGCCTTTGGAGTTCAGCAGAACAGTGGGGCAGTGGAGCACCACCACCATCTGATTTATCAAAGTATTTTGTTAGGTCGTGTATACACAGGAGGATTCCTGGCCTGCATGCAGGTTGGAAGAGAAGAGGGGAAACCTGTTGGGGCTGATACTTTCTGCACTGCTGTCTGCTGTTCTAACCAGGAGTGCAAATGTTGCTATCAGTGCTGCGTGTTCTCATGTTTTCTGCTGTGGAGGTCACTCCAGAAGTATTCCACAATCATGTTTGGGCTCATTCACCATTTCAGTTCAGTAGCAGATGTTCTAGAGACAGCTTTTTTTTCAGTGTAAATAAACAAAACTATCACCTGCATCTGTTTCACTGCACAAATGTTCACCAGGACCCTTCCAGTTTGACACAGCCAAGCTCAGTAGGTGCCACGGGCTGCATTGTCCAACCTGCAGCTCCCAAACCACTGCCCAGCCATACCCGAGTCCTGTAGCTCATGTGCTGTGACCATAACTTGTGACTTGTGGAAAGGCTCTGCTGTCCTGGGAGCAATAAAATCTCCAGTGCAAGCCCGAGCAGAGGAGCCATGGCGGACCATGAGGCTGGAGGGGCTGCCAGGTCTGGGCACTGCCATCTCTCAGTGGTGTTGGTCCCCCAGGAAATCACAGCTCACCTGCAAGCAGCCCTCACAGCCCCTCTTCTTCCCTTCACTTTTCCAGCACGTGGTGTGTTGCATGGCAATGTGACTTTGGAAATTGATTTATGATCAGAAAATTCGGTCTCTTCTGCATATATTTGAGAAATTATGGTTTTGTTGGAGAAGGGATTGTATTATTTGCTGCCCTGCTGAAGGTTAGTGCTTTGCTGGTTCAGGCTTGCTTCCCGATGGGAGGTTTTGATGCAATTTAGATTTAGGAAACTAAAAATTACTGTACTTTTTACGCTACTATTAAATGTTTGAGACTTTCTTAGAAGAATGGTTGTTATTAGCACAATTCTGGATATGATATAATGACTATGGGATTTGGTTTCAAATCGATGCTTGAAATTGTTGTTTGAAAATTGTTATATTATTACAGAGCAGTTTTATGAATTTCTACAGTCTCTGTGTATTAACCCCATCAGCCTGATTAACTAAAGCAACTTAGTTCCAAATTTAAAAAATTTAGGTCTTAATCTCTAATATCTCTAATAGTTTTTTTTTTCTTTCTTTCAAGGATATGATTTTTTACTAAATCTCACCAAATACTGAAACACTGATGTAGAAATGAAAAAAGTTAAGAAATTAACTTATTGAATTTCTAAAAGCCATGTTTTGTCATCCTTTCTTTTCTAGGGCATGTTTTTATCGCAAACAGATTACTTTAATAGATAATTAATAAAGTAGAAGTATAAAATACTTAGTATGCAATTAGAATAGGGTTATAGGAACTTTAATACTGCCATTTTGTTAATTTCTTCGGTATTTAGATTTAATTTAATGTTATGGTTTTTTTCATTTCATTAGAAAAGCCAAGTTTTTGCAAGGAAGTAATTCCTGAATGTGTGAGAGTATTGCATGTGTGTTTCAGGCTGCCAAGTGTCCTTGACATGTTCCTAACCAGCTTTGCTGATCTAGTAGGTTCTGCACTGTATTTGCCTAATTGGAATAAGGTCTCTCTAGGAAAAAAAATTTTAAAAAATTATTCATTCCAGATCTGCTAATCAGAGTTTATTCCCTCTAAAACACTTCTTCAGATCTTCCTTTAAGAAAAACATGTGTTTTGTGAGCTCTCCTGTGTGATGCGGCCGAGAGGCTGAATATGTTGATGTGCTTATTTGAAAACTGGGAGGGCCGGTGAGAAGGTCTCCTGCGTGTGACAGCTGAAATCCAGGAGCTGTGAATCTCTTTTAAAGGTTGGTTTTGTTTGGTCCGTGTACAATATTTTGTGTCAGACCCCCACATCTCAAGAATTCCTCAGCTATGCCTATATGGACAAGTGCTCAAGTATTAAGACTCTTTGGAGGGTGGACTACCATTCTTCAGGACTAAGGTGTGGAAAATGGTTGATTTCCTTTTTAGGCCAAGTGTTTGCAGCGATGGCCAAAGTGGTGATAACTGATGACATGGAAGCAAAACAAGGACAAGAAGAGAGAATGTTGATAGAACAGATCTTTGGCTTGTTGTGGGAGTGGCATCTGCAGCATGGAGCTGGAGGCTAGAAATGGACATCAGGGCATTGAGAAGTTCCTCTCTATTCTTATATTCACACTTTCTAGGGTCAAAAATCTACGTATTTTAAAATTTGGCTCTAACTCAAATTTTCATGAACTACTGGGGAAGAAGGCATTTTGAAAATTAGCACTGGAAAAAGTACCAGTGGGTAGAGCAGATGTTGTGATCCTTTGCTCTTAAACAGTCTGCTTTTAATGGCACTCAGGATACAGCAGAGCTTCTTTCCATGACAAATTTGGCTGCCACGTGAAGTATGTTGCACTTTTCTTTGTCTACTGGTAGGCCAGTTGAAGTTCCCAGGATCACACTATAAATCTCAAAAATATATTTTCAATTGCAGGTTCAGCTAATTAATACAATACTGTTCCATTTATATTTATTGCCTTTTGAGATGTAGATGATAGATATCAATAAACCTGGAGCAATGTATGCTACTAGTTAAAGAGAAAATTCTACTTCATATTTTTCCTGGCCAAGACATCCGGATCTATTTTCTTATCTGCAAATGAGATGCCTCAAAAGACAAAGTAGACTGAAAGGTCCGAATGTTCAGGAATTTAATTTATATCTTCAAAATCTGTTTTGCTCTGTATCTGTCTGGTCAACATATACATATATAAATTAATATAAATAGGAGAAATATATTTACTAGTTATCTGATTTCATTTTATTTTGATAATTTTTATTATTTCTAAAATACAGCTAAGGACAAAAGTAGCCATGTGATCCTTAGCTGATAAAGAAAAAGCTGCTGCTAAGTCTGTAAAATTGGCATTCAGAATTCAAGATTCTCTTCATTATTTTTTTTTTCCCCTTTCAGGTGCATCTAGTATGTCTTATACTGTGTCACTAGGGGCTTTTATAAAGCTGTAGAGAATTAAGAGGCACATAAAACTGTGATCTTGGTGTAAACCATAAAGGGTAGCAAGTGGCTCATCAGCTGCATTGTCAGGAATGGCAATTTTCAGAGGATTGTGATTCAATTTGAGACATGGATGGGTAAGATTTTTTCAAGACAAAAAAATAGAGTTTAAAAGCAAACACACTTAAAGACTTATCCTGAATAAGAATACTTTCACTGCTAACTGCACTTGTTTTTGGTCTCAGGTTGAAACAGTCTCCCTGAGTGTAAAAGGACACACAGAAACCCACCAAAGAAATGAAACAAAACAAACAAACAAAAAACCCTTAAAGTTTAAATAGAAAAGTAAATAGTCTAGCTTCACTGTCCAAATGCACTGAGGCACAAGGAGGACATGCTACAAATACAGAGAACTCATTGTTTTTCCTTGACAGTATACTTTTAATATAAACTAAAACTCAGTTCTTTACTGAATATTTTCCAAAATGTTTCACTGAAGCTATAAAAATTTTAATAAATTCTTGTATAAGCTAAGAACTGCAGAGTCTACTGTAAAAGAAGTTATGGATGGTGCATATTTCTGTTACTAATTCCTCCCTCAGATCAGATTGTTCAAAGCCCCAGGTCAAATGGGTTTTGAGCAACCTGATCCTGGTGAAAGATACCCCAGTGTGTGGCAGGGGGCTTGGAGATTTTTAAAGGTTTCTTCTAACTCAGACCGTTCTACTCTCAACACTACCTTATTGATTCTGCTGGAAGTATTTGAGTTACATACTGGAAAATTGTGAAAACCTGGATTTACAGACAGGTAGATGTACAAGATCTCTTTACCACTTTACCTTGCTCAAGGTCAAATACCATCAATGCCAGAATAGAACCTGTGACGACTCCAAATTCCAAGTTTTCAAAGCTCTGGGAAATGCTTTATTTCACACAACCACTAAATTTGTATTGTGTGTAGACATAAACATAAAATAGGCTGAAATTGAGTTGTTTCATTTAATGGTTTTTTTTTAAGCAATGTTCTCCTTAGCTGGTAGGGCTTAAAAAAAACCCCCGTATCCCAACTGTCCTCTGAACCATGGGCATAGTGCTGGCTTCTGTGCAAATCCACTGTCCTCAGATAAGAAGAGGAAGAGTTTTGTCAGTCAATCCTTCCCTCACTGGGCTACTGGTCACAGTATTGGTGGCAGACACAGGGGGTGTGGAGAAGCCAGCACAGGGCATATAGAGAAGTAATAAAAGATGTGAAAGGTCTGCTCTTCCTTTCTTTCCCCTCTCTCTTCTTTTTTTTTTTT
>WEKY01063924.1:113768-127777 GCA_013390045.1 Picathartes gymnocephalus
TTTTTTATTCATATATATGTGTATTTTAAAGTCTCCAGGTTCTGCATCTGGAAAAGCTTTGTTCCTTCTTTCAGTGGCTTGGGATGAAGCCTAGGGGGTTTGAGTTGGTGACAGCCTTGTCGCACTATTGGTGCAGTAGCAAGAAGCACTGGTCACTCCTGTGAGGGACACAGCTTTAATTGGCAAAAAACCCTCTTGGTTGGATGTTCAGTAGGCAGATCAAATTCCTGTGTTCCTAGGAATTAAACCTTATGACTGTGGCTGTCGGAATATATAAAAAAGATATTTGGCAATTTTACTGGAATCGTAAACTATGTATATTACATTGATAACACTAATTGTTACTTGAGGGATTTATTAGCCAAAGTAGTTACTTTTCTTGAGTATCCAGGATTCAAAACTCACCGACAATTTCTGCTTGCACATAAACCTCAGGGGTTAGGAAATCCTATTAATTGGGAAAGTGTAAGACACAGTTAAGCCATGAATATAACGAAGACATTTCTAGTAATACACTCCTGGGAGACAGATCTGTGCATTTCAACGAGCTGAAAACTTTCTCTAGCAATTTCTGTTCTGTGAGCAATTACTACTTAATTCATACCATTGAGCTTCCTCAATCAACAAATACAAGTATGATGAGATCATGGGACAAATGAGTATATTAAAGATCAAGAGAAAATGGATAATTTTCAAATTACTCTGAATTTGAGAGAGACAGTGGGGAAGCTATTCCATATGTCAGGACTAAAGACATGTGCCATTTTTCCAGCAGCTTAATGATTCAGCTCCCTAAGATTTCAAACATTCAAGTGAACAGCTGTCAATGTGCAGGTGTGGCATTCTGATATTTTGCAGTATAAACTGTGATTCCCAGGTACAGCAATGCTGGCAGCCTTGCCATCACTTAAATGCAATCCTGGGCTCCTCTCCTCTTGTGACCAGTGGAGCCTGCGTGGTCACCGGGAGATGCTGCGCGTCTTGGCAGGGCTGCTGCCGGCATCCTTCACACTGGGATTATTTTCGATTGACTGCAATGAATGTGTTATTTTCCATTTGTTAACACGTGGGGACTTGTAACTCTGACAGCTGAGAAAAATACACTCATTTATATGATGATTACTCTTGTTTTCTCTGATGTAATCTGAAAACACACTTATCTTTACCTCCTCTCATGCCTGCATGGTCCAGAAATTGTGACAATTGCAATACTAATTGTATGATGCTTTCTTTGGCAGCAAGGAAAACACTTGACTAGTATTTTCTATTACAGTAAATTCCAGATGTGAAAAAGATAATCCATATTCTTTTAGCAACATAGAAAAAACCAGAATTATAGCAAAATTAACTTTTTTTTTAAACTATGATCCGAAAAACTATTTCACACGTGTTTCTGGCTTGAGTGTGTAGCTTAAATTATTGCAATTAAAACCCATTGGGATACTAAGAGTATAGTATAGTATATTGAGCTACCCTAGATAGCTGGCACAGTGTCAGCTGAAATAGGCAACCAAAAGTGAGTCTTTGTGTCCCAGTACTCAAGGTTCATGATTAACAATAATAAATGTCTGATAACAATTGTTTGTTGGAGCTATCACAACAGAGAGGATGCAACTAATATAGGCGATATTGATTTACATATCTGTTCACATTTTATAATTTAATTCCTTTTTTTGGTTTCATATTTCACTCATTGTGCTTCATATCTCTAAAGGCCACTCTGTTGAGAGGTTATTCATAAATTTTTTTTTAAATAGGTCTTTGAATTATTTCCTTGGTTTATTTTGTTAGGTGTGGATCTGGTGATTCCTGTATATGCCTTCATCATCCTGAGGTTTGGCCAGTGCAGGGAAAGGTCCAGCCCTGACCTGCAGGGAGAGAGTGGCCACAGGCCAGTATTGGGGATGTGGGAGTCCATGTATGGCAATAGACAGGCAATAACTGCAAAAACGAGAATTTCCATCCCACTAGCCCCACAACAGGTTTGTTCCTAGGCTTTAGTGTGCCTTTTTGAGGGAACAATCTGAAATTAGTGTTCTTGCAACATGGGCTGGGACACTTAACAGGGCACACTGTAGTGATGCTACTGAGTATCTGGATGGAGTTGAAAGTGCCACTTTTCAGCTGCTAATCACTAAGTGTCTCGGGCTATGATTTCACTATAAAAGCTTTCCTTTCTGCATGGTAACATAACAATTATAATCACTATAGATTTTCAAGATAGTTCCTCTGATAGCAATAGATAAAAAAGGCTTAATGTGAGTCCTATGGTAGAGTTTGCTTTATTTTCCTTTGGTCCATGAGAGCTTTAATTTGCTGCCTCTTATCTCATGCTAAAAGCTTCCTCTTTTCTGTGGGCTCTGAGAATAGCGGAGGATGACAGTTCTGAGGGAGTCGCCTGTAGGCATCATTTCTCAGAAGTTCCTGTGGCTGCAGTTTTACCTGTTGTTTCAATGCCTAGCACCAGGAATTAAAAGAAACCCATTCCTCTTTGAGAGAATTCTTGTCTCATGATTCTTGCAGGTATTTACTTGGCTTCTGTCTTCAATATGCAGAACAGAAGCCTCTGTGCATGCTGGAGTCCCCTGGCACAATTTCGTGCCTGGCAAAGTCTTGCAGGCTTCCTGTTTGATGACTTCCACTGTAAAATCGTGAATCTCTGCAGCCCTCAGGATGGCTGCTCTGTCACATTGGCAGGATTGTCTTCTGCTGCAGTCTCCAGGGCTTTCACTTGTTCTGCTGCTTGTCAGGCATTTTTCAGATACACCCTTGGTGCTTTGTTGAGAGGCACGTGCACCATCAGCTGAATCAGCTTGAAGTCGTTAAGCCAGAGAGAGAACACAGCCCTGGTCCTTTTCCACCGAGTCTCCAGCCCTCAGCAGCCAGCATCTCTTTTTGACTTGTGTTGAACTTCTTGGGCTAGTTACGTTACCCCTGATCCCAGATTTTTTGGCCTGTGAAAAGTTAATTTTGTTTGTGAAAGTAAAAGAAAAATATTGCTTCTTTCTGCGCCTTTTTTGCCCACGAGTACTGGGCTCTTTTTGTGCAAGGCTTCTCAGGGAAGGTACAACTCTGGCTTCTCTAAAAAGGCTTTAGGGGCCTTCACTGACCAGAAGAAAACTTGCTTGGAGTGTACCTTCCCCAGTTTCTCATCTCAAAAGACAGAAAAGCTCTTAGCTGTCTCCTGTGACATCGGTTTCTTTCTTAGCATGTGTAGGGCTTTCCTTTCATTGAAAATTTTGTACTTGCCTCCTCGTGGTCCCTTTCCAGAGTTTTCACTTACTCACATTCAATATTTGTACTGCATTTCACATTTCCAGAATGCCTTGAAGCTAATGAACTCACCACATAGATTTTACTGACATTTTTCACAATTGGTAGTGACAGATCTGGGAGCATGGTATAAGAATTCAGTCTGATATGTTGATGTTGCTCTTTAAGATAAGCGCAAGTATCATAAACTACTGTAGCTGTTTTGGTGGCATTGATAAAAAAACAAAGCCTTTACTCTGCTCCTATTAGAAATGTTTCAAAAGCTATTCGATGCTGTAAGTCCTCTGTTCTCAGTAAGAGCTTTTCAGCAGTGCAATATGTGGCTATTCTTGCATTTTTTGTTTATCAAACCCATCTAGTTTCTGGTTTGCCCTGTATGCCTGTACCAAACTGCTGTATTGACCAAGGGTCAGTGTCTCACACTGAACTTCATGTAATGATTTCAGGAGATTGGCTGTTTCTTTTCCTTGGTATGGTTTAGACTTCCTGATGGTTTAAAGCAATGATTGCTGTTGTTACTATTCTGTTTGTCATAAACTAAAGTTACTGGTGCAATCATCCCTTTGGCCAAAGTCTAATCAAGAAATTATACTATATTTGTTCTTAATACATCTGGTATTAGACATTGTCATCAGACATCATCCCAGAGTGTGATTCCCTTTACTCTGACAGTGGTTTTCCCAAGGCTACCCTGAATAATTCATTTTTCTGATTACTTCTGGAGGAACCAAAAGCATCAAGACCTTTTCATTCTGGTTTGCAGATAGCTCTGATGTATCTAGAGGCTATCATCCTGCTCCTCCCCACTCTTCTCCTCTGGAGCCCCAACAGCTATGTTTGTCTACCGTGTTGTTTTGCAGAGTTCAGGCAGTGGACTGTGACTAAATTTTCAGCCGCTGTATTATCACATTACACCATTAAATGTACACCAATATTTTTTTAAGCAATTTTCTGTAGGTAGAATATTAGGAGACAGGAGTCATTCTCTTCAAAAACACTGCTAACCACCTGTGAAGGGAAAATTCACCAACACACGTGGAGTTAAGGGTAAATCTGAAACTATGTGAACACCTGCTTATTTCCAATGCATGCGGAGTCAGCAGCTCAGGTAACCCTGGCACAGAAAGTTGCTTTTTGTAGGGTTTTCTTTGGTCTTCTTTTAGACAACATAACATGATCTGTTCAAGGTAGAGTCTGCAAGCAGGCACTGAACCCATAAATAGGATCTTTGCAGCAGTGTTCAGTGGGTGGGAAGTTTAAGCACAAGACAACAAGCACAGCTGATGGGATTTGTTTGCTTCATATGCCCGTGTTCCTGCGGGGCTGGAAAGCACAACTGCTTGCGCTGTGTAGCTGTTCGTGTGCCCCCACCTGTCATGTGAGTTTGACTTCATGCATGCTGATTTTTCTGATAAGAACTCCTGACATTTCTGCGTTGTGCTTGTTACAAGCACCACATCTTTGTTTCATTGTGCTTGGCAGCTTTCACAAGTACATTTAGCCATCTGTGGTTGTAGACCAAATACATGCCTTTTCTTCACGTGTTATCATCAACATTACTGTGACTAATCTTTAGCACTGGTTCCTGCATCACTCTAAATAAACAAATGAGAGTAGTTGTAGCTTGCAGCTATCAAAATTCTTTCATGGTTTATTTAAGGAGAAGGGATATGTCTTTACAGATTTGAAGAATGGAGGAGGAATATTGGAAAACCCCTGTTAGATTAATGGGTTTTACAGATCTCCACCGTGCTCTGTCGCAAAATTAACACAGGCAATTGGTAATGGCTTTCATTGCCATGGCAGAACAAGAGACACATCTCTAATAAACTGTTAAATGATGTAGTCTAAACCTAGGCTTATGTTAATCCATTGTGATCGGGGAAAATCACTCAGTTCAGTTGAAAGAATGCACTAGGTCTGGGAAAATGGAACAGATTTGGAAATTGTTTTGTAGTTAGTGATGTTTGTTGATTCAGCTAGGGCATTATTACAGGCAAATTCCTCCTAATTGGCATTCAATTAGGGAAGAGTTCTGAAAGTGTTTTAATCTGATGAGATACTTTTGGCCTTATTTCTGTATTTAAAAACTTTACTTATTTTGGAGTCTAACATTTCTTATAGTCACACAAACCCAAGTATTTACTTATAGACACAAATATGGGGCAGAATATATGTAATACATGTATCAATATAAAAATACTATCATATTTAAGTCATCCTCTGCTTTAAAACATCACGTAACCAAAGTTTATTTCTTCTCTTTGGACTTTAAGTCCAAAAATTAGGAGAATGTAATGAAATAATATTTTTATTTCCCATCAAAGAATATATGTATTCACATTTAAGAGATCCACTATAAAAAATATTAATATTTAAATAAACTTGGTTTTTTTAAGTAAGCTTAGAATAATCTGTTTTAGAATATACATTTTCCCCATAGATACTTAAATCAGTTAGATATTTGCAATCTCCTGTTTGGAAGATGCCATCTTTTTAAGGCTTTATCAGTGATCTAGTTTAACATGGCACATTTGGATCTATATCCAGAAACAGGAAGATTTCTGACTGCAACTCACCTTTAAAAATTTCAAGGCGGTGGAGGCCCAGCTTTGTGCAGAGACAGCCCAGGAGGCACTGGAATAGCAACAACAGGAGTAATAGCTCAGGACATGAGGAATGATGACACATTTGTGGGTGAGGACACTGCTTGGTGGTGCATCTGTAGGATCTCATCCCCATGGGTTGATGAAGAAAGGACAGGCTAAGGGAGAGACAAACCCGCATACCAGAGCTTCAGACATTTCCTGAAATGTCAATCCCTGCCAAGCAGAGCTTCCTAACAGCCCTTCCTGCCCATGTAATCTGCCCAAGCTACACTCACTTCTAATGCTCATTCTTTACAAACACAGGTTGATAAAAATACGTTCAATTTTTTTCCCAAGTGGTTCAGAGAAAGTGAATGCACTGATCCAGAGACAAAATACCAATGTAAAGTGAGAAATAAGATCAAGGCAGGACAATCAAACCAATAGGTTTGTACCAAGAAGGAAGAGTGACTACATTTGTACAAAACCCCTGACTTCAAGGTCAGAACGACCTAAAGTGAACTATCTTTTTTAACAAAAAAAAGACACAAAAGCATCAAAAGCAGGGAAGACACCACGAAGAGGTGTTTTCTGGGGACATTTCATATAGTCACCATATGTCACAGTCAGAGCACTGACAGGGAAAGACAGATATTGCTTTAGGCCACAGGAGAGATGGGGCTTTCCTGGCACACAAAAAAAGGATCACGTGGAAATCTACATGTGCTTTATAGCCCAAAAAGAAATAATACCGTGGAACTTCTAAGATACAGATTGCATGCTTTTCCAGCAGTGAAGTATTCAGACTCTACGCGACAGTGGGTGCAGTTTGGTTTCCATCAAAGTGTATAGCAGGCATATCTAATGGCCTTAAACAGTGTTTGGGTGTAAGAGGCAATATGTTGGCTGTTTCTGAATTAGGTTTGTATGTATTGGCTGACATTCAGGAACTGATGTCCAACAGGCTGATAGCTCTAGAGCCTGCTCTCTGCATGTCAGCTGAAACAGAAGCAGTTTCATCCCAGTAGCCTGTACAGAGGGGTGCTGGGTATTGCTACCTACTGTCAACACACTGACACCACAGAAAACTATAAGGGTGGAACTGTGGGGCAGATAGAGTGTCAGAGCTAGTAGTGTCTTGTGGGAAAGAAGCTTTTTGAGAAATACAGTGCAAATGATTTAAGTACTTCTTCCTCTTGCATTGCCGTCTAATTTTAAGAAGCCAGTGGTCGCACACACCAGCAGTAGGAAAGGTTAAATGCTGATCAGGGCTATAATGACTGTAGGTCTGCAATACACACCTGCACACCTGGTTCAGTCTATACTGACCCATTAGAATATATTCAGTCTGGGTAAGCTACATTTCTATCCATCCACAAGCAAATGTGACAAAGTTTGTCATTATAATAGCCACACCAGGTGCTTCATTAATCATTCTGGCTGATTCTGAAGGTGAGAAGTTGTGAAGCACTGGCTTTACCTTATGAAATCTAAAGTAACCTGGACCCAGGAGAGCTGCTCTCAGTGTGGTCCTTGGGGGGCTTGTGCCAGAGAGATGTTGAGAGCATCTTCAAAATACGAGAGGGAATTGCAGGAGTAGAATGTACCCTGAATAATTTTCTTCTAAGTTCTTTGCAACTTTGCCAGCACTCACTCAGATAATCTGGCAGTATTCAGGTGCACAATCTTTCTTTTGGACTGTTTTAAGGGATATGAGAGATTTTTTTTCTTTTTTTTTACAGTTGGCCTCCATGGGCTATTTAGCTGCCAAAAGCTACAAGCTATATTTGCAGTGGATTTGCGAAGGCTCATATACTTTGGAATAGATGTGGAACTTTAACTTGATGGATGGATCATTTTCATGCTTTTTATTGTTAACATCTGGACTAAATTTAAGTTTGCATTTTGGTTTCTAAATATTAAGAGTCTGCTTTAGAGAGCAACGCCTACTGTTTTCAGCCTTTCACGTTTACTCAGCTTCCTAAAATTTGACCTCTTTTATTTGGGAACCTGTTACTTGGCTCTCAACTTTTCAGTGTCGGAGTGAATTTCATTGTCATATTAAAAAAATCTTTTTATCAGTTCTTCCATTGAGATCTAATGCTTTTGTACTAAACTCAGGCAGATTTTGAACTACTATTTTTAAATCTATTAATGCTAATAGCTGCTGTCTACTTTTTACCTGTCTAGAAGAAAATAAAAATCAACGTTTCCAAATTTTTGCATATGGTGATAGCAGATCCTATATAGGTTTGAAAATCATCGTAGACAATTGATTTTCTCACAACAGAAAAGTAGTATGTTAGCAAGCACCATTCAGCATTACAAAGTAATGCAAGTGGATGCACAACAAGCTTTTTAATTCTCCTCCTTGGCGCAGGCAATGCATTTTTCCAGTGTGCAAGGCCTGAGGAACAAGCCTTGTTTCCTGCCGTCTTTCCTAAGAAAGAGATGTAACTCTACACCATGTGAAACACTAATTCTCCTGCTGAGAGTGGAGGTTAGCCACCATTCTCTGCCTTCTTACAGTGAGAATATGAAGTTCATTTGAAAGCTCCTTGAGTGTTGCTCTTTCAGCACACCAGTCCTCAGTCTCTGTGGTACTCCCCTGATAAAGTATCCTGTGGTGTTCTTACCCAGGTATTCCTCTATAACCATGAGATAGTGGCACTCTGAAAATTCACCTCTTCTTTCCTCAGCTTTGTGTTCCTTCAGACAGTCCCAATGCAGACATATTCTTCATGTCACCATTATGAAAACATTCTGCAAAATGTTCTGTTTTCTTTAAAGAGTGAATTAGAATTTATGATTTCCTTTTCATCAAGCAATGCATGTGCTGTCTTAAATCACAGTTTGATAGATCTCTGAATGGCATGAGTAATTAACAGCCCCTTATAGGAGCTTTGTAATAACCAGTAACATCAAAGGGTAGGAATAAACCAGAAAATAAACCAATAATTAAGCCAATAAATCTTTTAAACATAAGTGGATTAAAAACTCCTTTGAAAATAAGCATGTGCACTAGCCAACGTCTAAATGATGGATTTTGTCCAAGAAACTCATATGATAGTGAACAGAAGATGCAACAAATGGCCATCACACAATGGGATTAGTCTTGGTAGTTTATATGATAAGAAATACATATTCTGCCTGGCAAAGATTCAGTAGCAAAATGCCCCTGTGGTTTGAAACCATGCTGGTCAGGAGTGCACATCAGTCAGTAGTGCAGAGCAGTAGGAGCAGGTCTGCAGAGCAGAACAGTTGCTGATGAAGACCTGACATCCTTATTATGCATTTTTCATTATTTTATTTGGTCTCATCTGAACTTGTCCAGTGTGGTGAATCTCTGATGCTATTGGGAGGATTGTCAATGTATTGCTGGAGGATGTCTTCCAGCTGTTTTATCCAGTTTGTGTGCTTGGACACTGCTACGTGAAGAAAACCTGAGGGAGCAGGGTCTACAACTGGGTTCAATTCAAATCTTCTCTCCCCATCTGAGCTAAAGCAAGAACAGAGATATGCTCTTCAGTGAGAAAGCAAAAAATGCCCTTAAATACTTGCTGCTCTCAGGATGTCTTACTGTGCATTGCGCTTTCTCATTTTGGGATTAGACCTGCAGCCTTGGTTACCTGTATTGCTTGGGTCATGTTGAGGAGGGGGAATACAAGGCTTTATTACTAGGTGCTATCAGGAGTGGGCTCAAGGCAACTCATATTCCACTGCCATGGCTGAAATCCAGGGATTACCCCACTGCCAGCCCCTGGTGAAGCGTGCAGGATCTGCCCTGGGCAGAGGCATGGCCGGTCACTGCTGCACTGCCCTGCACAGGGGCTGCCTGAGACGGGCTGCAGGCGCTGCATCTACAGACACAGACAATTCACAGTCATTTCCTATGACAGAGTCAGGAAGTATCACATCTCTATCGGTATTCTGTAAAAATCTGAAATAATGTGGCGGGACTTTGTTTTGATATACTTGAATCTGACAGTGCAAACTTTATGGGTTTTTTTTAGAAAGGATATTATGGCATTGATATTCCAAAGTTGATATTGTATCTAGAAGTAAAGCTATGTGTATTATAAAAGACTCAAATGACTGGATAAATATTGCTAAGTGCTCCTTCAAGAATGAAATGCAGAGCTGGAGTACACTCACACATAAATAAAAATGCTATCTGCTGGGAGTTCTTTATTGTGTTTAGCAGAGAGCTATAAATGCACATTTGAATAGAGATTTGTATCACTATCTTATGTTTAGATCTTTGAATGTACAGAAATCAGAGCCTCACAAGCTCTGTTCAGTCTTGGATACTTGAATACATTCAAATAATTTTCTTAAAGTCTTGTGCAAAAAATGAAATTGAAAATCTTCAGCTAGCTTTCTTAGGATAGTCGTCAAAGATCATGGAGTTTTGGGTCCAGGAATGACTACAGGCATGATTTCAAAATGAAAACTAGAGAGTCGCTTTACTAGGCTCCACACATGGAGCACAGTTGCAGTCAAAGGTGTTATTTTGGTATGTTTTGTTAAAAGAGATCAAGATAAATTCAGGACAAAACTTTGCCAATAAATGAGCCATTTCA
This sequence comes from Picathartes gymnocephalus, assembly GCA_013390045.1. NCBI lineage: Eukaryota > Metazoa > Chordata > Aves > Passeriformes > Picathartidae > Picathartes > Picathartes gymnocephalus. Next base: position 124,213 of record WEKY01063924.1, read on the forward strand.
AGACACAGACTTGGCATGTAGCCTAGCCAGCTTGCAGTTTAGTCACGTCTTACAGAGATACTCAAAGAGATTCTTTTGTTTCTTTGTGAGCCAAGTGTGCTTTCCAATCCCTCCTGCAGCAACACTAGAGCTTGTAGGCTTTGAGAAGTAATTTTAAGATGGTCCCAAAGAGTCTAGTTGAAAATAAATCTGTCTGAAAACAATAAATGAGATTGTTTAGTTATGTTTTCCACTGTGTTTCTTTTTTCCTCCATCAGTGAAAATTTACAGATGGTTCCTGCGTGTATTCTCTACAAGTCATTTTGCAGTTTGGTGCTTGTTTTTTCTGTTTGCTGCATCTCTGGCTTTGATGTTTCTTTTATGAAAGTCCACAGAATTTCAATATCAAGCACAACAAAGCAACTATTTAAAGTGTAGATTTTTCCCTCACTGTCTTCGTTCAAAGTATGGCCAAATATTAAGAGGAGTTTGCAGATCTAATTTTTATTCCTTCGGTTCAAAGTCTAAATTTTCTTAAAATGTACGTGCTTACACTGATGCTTGTCTTACAAAGTTTGCTTTCGATCAGCCAGTGCTAATATACAGATTATGACACAACTTATCATAATTTTATTCAGCAACTAGAATTGGCAGTTTAGGAGAGAAAAGAGAAGGATTTATACTTTGTAAAAATATCTATCCTGTCTTATTGTATCATGCATTTCATAGAGTAGGAATACCTGGGAGAAAAAGAATGAAGAACAGTGTTCACAACTGCTTGAAAGACTGTAGCAGATCAAGGAGTGTATCAGCTCTGAAATAGAAATACCCTAATATAAATCTGTTCACTTTTAGCTCTCTTCGTGGTTGTGAGGTTTTCTGGCAGAAACCTCAATTGTCTAGCCCTGGTTTTGGTGATCCCATATATGTGGGGCCAGTGTAATGAATAATATGGCTGATGACCTGGCATTTAGGCCTACTTTGAATTATCGGAAAATATTAGGTAACAAAATGCTTTTAAAAGTATGAAATCATGAATGTTTGTCACAGAAATTTATTTTACACTAAATTAAACTTTTCAAAGCCTTTCAGATTAAAACAAGGGTAGATTCATTCCTAATTCTTGCTTTAAACTTCCTTGAAACTCAAAAGTGTATGACACAGATGGTGGGGGGGAAAAAAGGTAGTATTGTCTTGCTGAATTTTTCAAATTGACCATGAAAATTTATTAAACTGATTGGGACCTGTGGCAGGAAAGTGGTTTGGGGACCAAATGTCCTTCTAGTCACTGTTCAGAAGCCACAAATGGATGGTGAGTGGCAGCTCAGGAGAGGAGGCTCTGTGCTCTGGTAGCGTGGTGATGAGCCAAGGCTGGTTTTGGCATGCTTGTGGGTGCAGGGCAGAAACCTTTACTAAGTGCTTAGAGAAGACTATTGGACATCTCGGCAGGTCCTAGCAGATGTTGCAAATGACAAGGAGCAAAAATGCTCCCTGGAAAGTCAGAGGATGGAGGAGTATTCAGCCAGTGCCTCTGGTAAAATGAACTGAAGCAGGGTATGGGCTCTCCAGTGCTTCCTACTGACTGTTCTGCAATGTCTTTTGAAAATAAGATTTCCTGGTGACTCTTAGTGTATGTTGCTTTATCCTCCATCCTCTGACCCTTCAGAGAGAAGCAGTTCAGCAACCTTGCAGATTTTTTTGTTCTGGGTTATGCTACAAGTTCTTTTGGTGAATATGGAGTGATGTATGCATGCATGTTTTCCTGCACATGAAAAAAATGGCTGAGAATGAGCTAAACCTTCTTGTACTGATCTGCAATTTCCATGGTCTGAGGGGTGTTGTATAGGCAGACACAGTCCCTATCCCTGTCCCCATGGAGGGCTGGGCAAAAAACTGAGCTGGGCATGGACAGATCAGTGGGGAGAAAGGAGCCTTCCATGAAGAGCCTGCCAAAGCCCCTACTGCTAAGCAGATGGCTCTTGTGTTTCAGCCCAGCTGGAGCTTTTCCATTCCCATGGCTCCATTTTTATCTAGAAGAAACTGTAATAATAAGGCCTTGAGTTTGTAAAGGCACAGATCACCATTACACGTAGAAGAGAGGGGGTTTTTCTGCTGCGCCTGGGTGTGGTTTTGCTGCAGGGTGATAGTCCTGCTCTGCAGTACTTCTGATCTGGGAAAGGTGAGGGGTATTTGTGTGCACTGTAGGAGATGCAGGTGAATTAATGCAGCTGGGAATCAGGTATCTCTTCTGTTCCCCTCTAGACTTTCAGGTGGAGATAAGCCTCTTTCACTAGATACAGAAACAAGGAGAACAAAAAGCCACAAGATCTAAGAGCAAAACTCCTTTTGCCACATCAGGGAAAGCATCTCCATGGTGTCAGCAGGGTGAAACCCACTTCAGACCACATTACACAGGGATGTGCTCTGAGTACAATCAGAAACACTTAAAATTATGTGTGGCCTTGTCAGCCGAGGTGGCTCCACAGGGTCCTGTGCTGCTTGGCAGATGCTGAGGATTGCCCAGTGAGGATTACAGCTGCCTGATGTGGTGTATGGTGTCGGCAGCAGCTGAGTGGCATCCATCACTGTTAGGGTACCTGGCTCTTTCCATCCCTGAATTGCCAGCCAGTGCCTCAAGCATAGATGCCTTTCCAGAAAGGCAATCAAGCCTGCATGTGCACAAGGGTAATGTTCTCTGTCTGACCTTTTCAAGCTCCCAGGAGAGATGAAACGAATTGAATCCCTGCCAGCGGAAAGGTTTAAATTGACATGACAATTCTGGGATTAAGCAGCTGTCTGCCAGCGCTTTTGGTAACCTGAACTGCATCTTCTTCCATTCATTTTCCTGTCCTGGGTCCTTTAGGATTGCTGTTAAGAAAAAGTTTAAATTAGATTTGTTTTTGTCCTTTATAAAACCTACTGTTTTTTCAATGTTTGCACTCATCTAAACTGATAAAATCAATCTTGCTGTACAACTAGGACAACTCCAAAAGAGAGAGAGGGGGAAAGAGTAATTTCTGCATCTCCTGAGGTGAATGGACCCCAATGTCCTTCGCTGAGAGAGAGAGTGAGGAGTTACCACTGTGCTGGGCAGGAAGAACCCTGCAGAAGGGCTGGGCCAGAGCCAGACACCTGCAAGGAAACTCGGTGCCTGAGCCAGAGCCACGGCTCATGGTCGTGTTGTGCCATGTCCTCCTTGTGTCTAGTGCTGATTTAGCAGGAAGAGAAGCACACGTGAATGATGAGCACATGCTGTGTACTGCTTGCAGGTTTTACTGTGCTTGCTACAGAATTAGATCTGTCTTCTTGCTGAACTCTGATTTGCATGTCAGATTGCAGGCTCCATTTCCTTCTTTATTTCAATAGAAGAAATGCCATAAAGAAGTCTAGTTTAAAATAAAATTGTTTATTTCATTACTTTTGCTTAAGAAATTGTAAGAACCTATGAAAAAGTATGATTTTTCATTTTTAATGCTTTTATGTTTTACTTATGTGTTGAAATTTTCTAAAGTTATGAGCGTGAAATGCAGTTGATCAACCTTTTATGAATCACTTTTGCATTTTCCATTGATAAACAAACCCCCCC
>WEKY01063924.1:127800-150781 GCA_013390045.1 Picathartes gymnocephalus
CCCCCCCCCCCCCCAAGGAGACAGCACGGTGTGTTAGCTTGTGCAATAGCCATGTATCAGTGCAGATCTATTATCTGCTGCCTTAGTTTCTTCCCCTGTTAAATGAGACGTGACTGTAACTCTTAGGAAAGTTTCAAAACCTCAAGGTGGTAGAGGAGCAGCTGTAGCAATGGCAGATGGTAGGTGGTTTGTCAACACAAGTAACTTGGATACTGAAGCCTGTACTGCACATGCTGCCTGGGAAACCTGTGCACAGCATAATGGGTCTGTAAAACCCACTTTGCTGACAGAGTATAGCTCCACATATAAGGAAAAAGAACAGACTTCCTACCAGCCCTCAGCCAAGGTAAGAAGGCAACTGGGGCACCAGGGCACATCATGATGAGCAGAGTCACAACTCTATGCAAGCCTGTGTTACTGGTGTGCAGCCTGGACTGTGGACAGTCCCTTTTATTACAGGCAACCACTTACGGATTTTTTTCTTCATGAATGCTCAATGCTACACATAATTGGACACGGCAGGTGAAGGCCAGGTCTGGAATTAAGACCTGAGCTTTCCTGACTTTCATTTTAACGCTCGTATTGCCAGACACTGGGAAGGTTTGGAAGTGCTCGTGGCACAGACAGCTGCACACCTTGGCTGGCACAGCGAGCAGCTGCCCTGCTGGGAGCCTGTGTGCTGTGCTGAGCTAGGAGGCAGGGCTGGGGTAGTCACTGCCAAAAACTGGCCCCTGCTACAGCATTACCACTCAGGGCAAGGTCTTGATGTTGTACTGTTGAAAATGAAGTTGTAATTTTAATGTTTCCTTTATTTATTTTTTTCCTTGGTCGATCAATCAATCTGTTGCTGTAGGGAGCAAATAGGAAAGAATAGGTAAGGGGGGAATGGGATTGTTCCTTGTGGGATAATGCTGATACACTTGGTTTTCCATTTTTCAAATCTCTGAATATGCAAAAATGTTCAAAATGTCATTAGGAAAAAAAAACCCACAAACAACAGTAAGTGTTAAAACAAACTTGAAATATTAAGCTCTATTTTATCTCCATAGCTGTAACCAGTAGTCCCACTCACCCCAGTAAAGTGAAGGCCATGGAGAGCTACCTCTCTGTTGCCCAGACTTCAGTTTCCTTCTAAAAGTGTTCTGTGCTATTGCTCATCCATACATAATCAAGTTTATCATAGGATACCAAGATGTTCCATTGTATTTAAATGCACAAACACTTTTTAAAAATGAGTAGTTTGAGAATGGTGGGCTCTCTTTGGTAAATATATGAGCTGTATTGATTTTTGGTCCAAATATTTTTTAAAATTACACTTTTTCTTTCTTAAAAATTATTTTAGAATAACAGGGCTTTCAAAGCTTTTTTCAAAACATTATTTCTGACTGATTTTGTTTGGCCAGTGAGCTGTAATCAATTATTAACAGTACTTTCAGTGGGATGTATACTTGGACACAAGTCTTTAGCTTGTCAAAGAAAACACAACCAGGGAAAGATATTCTAACAAATTACTATTCCCTGAAAGTAGTGCTTTGCTATACCAAAACAAGCCTTAAATTTAAAGCTGACTTGGAGTAGCCTGTTTCGGGTCATGACAGTATATCATCAAGGATTTAGGAGTGCTGAAATGTATTATTTAAAAAAAAATTGAAATAATGTTACAATGTTTTGAGGAGCTCAAGTTGTCCCATTCTTCTTGCAGTTCTACTAGGAAATATTTTCTGAAAGTGGGACTTGTCACAGAAAGGAAATTCTGTCCTTGTTTATCTCTAAACTCAAGCCATCCTGCATACACAGAATGACCCATAATCAGATTTATTAGCTATGTAAAATGTATCTTCTAGGTGGCTCTCCTGCAGTTGCTTCCTCTAAAGGAGCAGTACATTGTCATGTTGCTTTGTTACTGTGGCAGTTTTGTTCTAATTATAACTGGTCAGATTCAGATACCTTAATGGCTTTGCAACTACTAAATTTAATCAGAACTGAGCACACTGAGACCATGTCACAGACCTATCAGTCAACCCTGCTTCTGTGTGCTGTGGTCAGAGGACTTAAGGATGTTTATATCAGGGAGCAAATACAATCCACTATTTTTACAGACAAAGAGACACACAAACCCACAGGGTAAATGTAGAGGTATACAGGCTGGTAACTGTCATAATTTAGGAGTCACAGTTGTTTAAAATTGTAGGTTTTTGATGGCAAGCCTCAGCTGTCACTACAGCTATTATTATTATCATTATAATTATTTTACCAAACCAGGCAATATTTTAGGCTGACAAAAGCTTTCCAACTCTTTGTGTTCTTATTGCACCTGTATGGTGCCCTCTACACCTGCTGAGTTGAAATTCTGATTTAAAATCTGCTCTAGTAGAAAACAAAGGTCTTTGACAGAGGAAGAGAAGTGCCTTGGAAAGGATGACAGCACATCTTGAGATCTAAACAAACTGAAGAACCTGCTGAACCCTTAAGGACTATGTAATCAAAACCTAACCAACCAGACCCAGCAGGGCAAGTGCAAATAATAGACTAAAGAACCATAATTTTTTGTCTAATCTGTTTCCCAATTGAGGAACTGTATTTAGTTTTATAGAAATACCAGTGACACCTTCCTTTTCAAAAGCAGTTACATGTAAGTGTGAAAATCACTCCCTCTTCCCTGCCCCATTGATATAAGTTCCTTTACAATGATTGTTATGGTTGGATAAAGCTCTGTTTACATTTTTAAGGGTTTTCCCTTAAATTATGAAAGAAGAAAATAATTTAGACTTTATGCGGTATTTAACTGCAGCAATGTTTTTATATGCAAACAATATAAAATTTTTACAAAAAAGATTCAACCTCATAATTATTGTTCAAGGAAAATGGTAAGTAAAAATGGATAATTGAACTTAAAAGCTTTATTTTGAAGTTGAAGAAATATTTATGTTCTATAAATTTGGCTCACAGAAGAGTGATTTTATATGATTATAAAATGATTGGTATGAAAACAATGAGCTGAGGAAACAGCCAATATCACCAATAAGCTGTATTGGAATAAGTTGTTGAGGTGGTGAAGCATCATTAACAGCCAGCCACTCATGAGCAAATACAGGTAAGGGGAGAGACTGCTCATCCAAAAATTTCTACCTTCCCTTGAAGACTCTATAGGGTGACCAGGATGATGAGTGAATCTGGAGGAATGCAGACCAAAACAAATGTTTTTACCACACCTTTTACCACATTTACAGCATCTAAAAACTACAAAAAAAGGGACGTTGGATGGTTCCATCCTTTCCTTTTCTAATATAGAGCAATTTGTCTCTTTTAAGAGGCATTTACTAGCCTGTCACTCCTCCCTTAAGCACACTGTAGTTAAAGCAATTTCTATAAATAATGGAATTGTAGGTATTGATTACTTTCAAATTGCAGTAGTTTTGCATAATATGGTATTGGCAGCTGAGCTGTGATGAAATTGCAAGTTGTATTCTAGTTGAGTTGACAGAGGCCAGACTTACCCCCCGTGTCAGCATGGCCAGCAGGTACTGCTGCCACTCACAGGGAAACCTCACTTGGCCCTTCCAGTAGGTCTTTACAGACAGTGTTTCACTTGATACCAAGCAGAGCTCCTTTCACAATTAGGTTTGAAAAGATGGCCCTGAGTCTGTAGGACATCCTTGTGCAGCTTGCTGAACAGCACCAAGTTAGGGCTGACTACATATATATGGAAAAGATGCAGACTCCTGAAAATGAGAGGTAACACTTATTCTTTTTTCCTGAAGGAGCCTTCTTCCACCAGCTCATCCTTCAGTAACACTCAAAATTATTTTTAGGTTGAAATTTGTATCTCTGGTGGAGGGTGTCAGATAATGTTCTGAACTTGAGCACTGGTCTGACCCACAAGGTACCCTTGAAAGCATTTTTCTTATGTAAATGAAAAAAATTGCTTCTTTTCCAGGGTTCTAATGAAATTAATCCATTGATCCAGGGATTTATTAGGCTGTTAATTAGCTTCTTACAAGTATTGCAATTCATTTACATTTCTGATTATGACACTTCCTTGTGTGCCTTTTGAACTTTTGTAATTCTATAATTGCTTGGCTAAATAGTTAGGACTGAGAGCCCCACCACATGTTCATTATGCATCCAAATTTTTCCTTCTCCTAATTTTGAGACACAAGCACACCAAAGATACAGGACAAGGCTGTATATATAGAATACCTTCCTTCCAAATGTGCCAAGGGTAAATGTTCCAATAAGGAGAAGAAATGGTCTGGGGTCCTTTAATTATGCTTTACCAAAAATAAACCCCCAAAACATAGGGTAAATGCATAAGAAGTAGTATAAGCATATGCCAATGCAGTTGCTGCTGCACAAGGACTTCTGAAATTACAAATCCAAGAATAAAATCCTGGCAATGTCTCTGCTGACAGAAAAAGAGAGCAAATATTAATGCTGTAAGAAATATGCCAAAGTGATTCAGTGTTTAGTTGTGATTCTTAGCACAAAGCAATTAGCTCTAAATTCTTCATGTAAACAGTTAAACTCTTGCATATTCTCTGCTGGCAAAACTAACTTTAAAGACCAACATGAAAATGGTAATTACACTGACATTTGAGCACAGTTTTCCTGTCTTTACAGACTTCCATCACAACCTCTGCTGCTTTATTAAAAAGTTGAAGAATTGAAAGGACTGTTGTCAGCAGAGAAAAAAAAAAAAAAGAAAAAAACCAATACAGTACTTCAAGCAGAAACATACAATGCAATGCAAGTGCTCCTATCCATCATATCCATTCAGATCTCATGACATATTCTGTCACCAGTGGCAATCAGGGTCTTGATTACACCATTTAAACGTTGTCTGTCTTCTCTGTTAGTGAAAAGTGGAAAAAAATATTAGCTATTTGTTCCATCAAATTGGACACCCTCTGTATTTTACACATACTCACCTTGAATGTCTCTTTTAAATAAATGCAGTTGCTGCTCATTTCTGGATGCAAGACCTGTCAACTTGCATTCTTGCAGTGGTTATTTTCATGGAACTTTTAATCAGGAACCTGCATCAGATTTCCCATGACAATTTAAAGCCACTTCTTCTCTAAGTTTTGAAGTACTCTGCATCTTTTGAAAGGTATTCAAACAGTTTTTTCAGAAGTTGTGTTTAGACAGAGTTGCTATCTTAATAATTGTTTGACTGGTAAAGTTAGAAAAATCATTATTAATAAATACCTGTTACTGAGCTGACAGGAGTACTGTGAACTGCTTGATATAGTCCTTTTTTCAGTTAGGATGGAGTTAATTTTCTTCCCAGTAGCTGGTACAGTGCTGGGTTTTGGGTTTAGTATGAATTAATGTTGATGACACAGTGATGTTTTGGTTGCTGCTAAGTAGTATCTTTTTATGTTTCTCCTCCCCACCCCGGGAGGGAGTGACTGTCTGCCTGGTACTGAGTTGCTGGTTGGGGTTAAACATGACAGGTGTTTTTTAGGTACTTGGTGTAGTTTAGTGTAAATACAGTACTTCAAAATCTACTAATGGGAAACTTTCATGATATCTCTTAAAAATAAGGTAGCTGAAATTTAGGGAAAAAAGATGGGCTCATTGTGAAGTGAACCTCTTTTTAAGTGCAGTGTATTTAAGATACAAAAGCAATAGCTGAACTGGTTAGGAAAAAATAAGACAAATTAAATATAATCCTTTATTTGTTTTAGAGATCCATATCTTTGTCCTCACTCTTGAGTGTCTGAGTACATATGCACAGGAATCAGTTTCACATGAATATAAGCACTGCTGCTGTGGGTCTGTAGCAGTGACAATCAGCTAACTGTGACTGTGTCAGTGCTTCAGGGATTTAGTGCTAGGACTCACGAGTGCCTGTGTGCCCTTTGGGCTGCTCCCCAGCTATGTGTGATGAAGATGTACTCAGGGGCTCCTGGGGTCAGGTTACCTGCAACAAATCTTTCACGTTTGTGTTGAGAGGAGGACATAATTCTGTAGTGATTATTGGCTTAGCATTTTGTGTAGTGGTAATTGAACTGCTTGTATCTTTATCTTTGGGGTATGAATGAGAACATTGATGACATTCCTTTCTACAGGTCTAGTTGTAGTATGTGAGATCAATCCAAAATTTCTTTCTGACATCTTAGTGGTATTCTTCATGTCCTAATGGAGTGAGAGATTGCATCCTTGATGGTTGTGTCACAGATGAGCACTCTTCACAAGTTATTATTGACCTGATCTAGGTTAGACTCATATCACCTCCAGTTGTAGTTTGAACTCTGGTGGTTTCTAATTCTTATGTCACTTTTCTGTTAGGCTGTTGCTAGATACTGGGTTTTAAATAATCTCTTTTTTTAAATAGATTCATATTGAGCTGTCTTTACCAAGCCTCCACCATCCAATCTGTTTTTAATATGAAACACCTATGCATTGATGCTGGAGATGGTGCTGACTTTTCAGTCTTTCAAAGAAGATTGGTAACCATCCTTATGTTCTGTTAGACATTTTAAATGTTTGATTAAGTGGGTGCTAATAACCAGAACAAGACAAGTGCTGCATAGTCTGCAGTAATTCACCAAGAATATTGGGTTATTTGAAGAAATCAATACCTCAATTTATATGACTGAAGGTGTTGAGAAAAAGGTGAGGGGCCACTAAATACTTGCACAACTGAATAGCAATAAAAATACTAAAACAAAATCAAGACATAAACTGGCTAATCTCAGGAACCTTAATACCATGTCTGACTATCACAACTTAGTCTGTTGACATTGCCTTTATTGATCTATTTAGTATTACAATGTTTAGAGAATCCTCTGTGGCAACATGCAACATACTTGTACTTTTGCCTATTACTGATTTGCAGTCTTCATTCAGAGGACAGGTTGGTTCAAAGATGTGGAAGAGAGATTGTACTACTGTCTGAGATTTCCAATAAAATATTTTCACGAATTCAAATTCAGCATAACACCACATGACCAACCCTCACCTCATGGCTTATGCTGCCCTGCCACAAACATGCACTAAAAGGCCATAATTTGCAGACCAGCTGCAATTCTTGCTGAAGTCAATCAAAGCTGTTGTGGCTTGGCTCCACTCAGATTCGTAATCATTCCCAGCACTGAGAATATAATGTTCAATGGAGAAACTATAAATTAGAAAAAATCCACAGGTTCTTGCTATCAGTGGAGTTAATGATCCCTCCATCTAAATACAGTACAGTAAATAAAGAACTGCTCTGCAACTGAGGTAAGAGATGGAGCTTAAATTAATGTTACTTTAGCCAGGAGACTGAATTCAATGTAACTATTACCCAGTGATTGGTTAAATACAGATTCAAATGAATTCTTTTTATGTAGAAGTCCAGTGTATGCTTTTAACATCATTCAAATACAGTTCCTAAGCTTTCCTCTGATAACACCAATTCAGAGGTCTTGTAGTTCAAACTTACACTGGGGAAAAAAAAAAAAAGGTCCACTTGGGCTGTCACATATAGGTTCAAACCTATTTGATCCAATTCAATTTTCTCTGAGTGGATACAAAGAGCAAACCAAGTCACCGTAACTGCATAATGTAAAACATCTTAATCATGGCCATATGGCCATGGCTTATTTACTTCATGTCTGTTAACTGGCGTTGTGTACTCACGTATATCAGTTGAAACCTATTGTGTCAAATTTTCACTTTCTAAAGAACTATTTAAATAAATGTTTCTGGCCTGAAAAACACCATAGTATTTATCAGTCTTCAGCTTAGGCTGTTAATGAAAGACAACTTTGTCTCTTTTTAAAATACAGAAATTGAACTGCCTTTCATCACACAAAGGGAAAGACAGGCTTCTTCCCCCATCTCGGAGGATGGCACTGTTAACCCTCAGACTGGCATTTAAGATGTGAGATGATTTCCACATCACATTTTGCTCATTGTTCTGTGTTTCATGGTAATCCCTGCTGCTTGCTGCTGAGTCTAGGCTGTGCTGAGCTCATCACTGTGCAAACCCACACACCAGTGCTGTGTGCCAGGGCCCACTCCCTCTGCACACCCCAAACCCTGAGCCCAGGGCCACAGCGCTGAGCCTGGCCTGGAGGGAAGGGCGTGTGCTTGGCCTCTGCAGGAGGCAGTGTGGGCAAGCAGGACATGGTCTGCTGGTCATCTGGAGCAAGCACATATATGTTGCACTTAAATACACGCAAAAGTTCCTACCCTAGAGAGCTCTGGGGTCCAAACAGGTTCTTCAGGACTGGCTGTATTTCAGATCTTTTATTGGGAAGAAAACTGAAGGAAATAAATGAACAGAATTTCTTTGACTGAAAAAATAATGCTGAAAATAAGAAAGGAGTTGATAATAATAATATTAATAATTAGATTTATAATTTTATTTCCATGTGTTATTAAATAGCTGTCATGTTTCCTGTGTTTGGCTACACTGTGTGGAGTGTCTTGCTTTTTACAGATGTGCTGTTTGCAGAGCTATGCTGTTCTCAGGTTAGAACTGACACTGCCACTGACATGAGCTTCAGTGTGTATTTATTATTAATACAGAGAATCCAGTAATGTTGTGTGCTTGCTGAATTAAAGGCAAAATCAAAGGCACTTTACCTGTCAAGATCTTAGTTCAGAGTTCTCAGTTTATCCAGCAGAGGATGACAATGTGTCATTGATTTCTGAAATGGAGCAGGCAGCTACCTTCATTACCAGCCTGGCAAATTTATAGCTGTGCTCAGTGGCAAATCTAGTGCTGGTTCAAATCTCATCTGGTGCTTCCCATGGTAGGCATGTTGTTTTACACTGCTCCATCACTGAACACTGTCCAGGAAAATATATCTATATTTTCAACCACCTCCCCTTCAAATGTCCGTAAAATAACACAAGAGGTATCCTCTTCCTCAGGGGCCAAGAGATGGAGTTCCTGGCCCACTAAGGAGGTGGAAGAGTCTCAAAGCTGCTGGAAATACCTAGCCAAGAGTGCATCAGCAAAACAGCCCAAGCAGTCAAGCTGGCACATCTGCGGTAGGAAGGGCCTGTGGTAGGACTGGCACCTCAGCTGGACTCTCTCAGCCAAGTGCTTTAAGTCCTGTCCTGCATCTCTTCATTCCCTTGTCCTGAACCTCTGCAAGGTAATCTGTGTCCAATGCCAGAGCGTTCTGAATGACCCAGTGCTGTGTTCAAATGACCTGCATCCATCCTTCATCCTTATGTCGAGCATTTTCTGTTCAACACTTCAGAAATGCTCACAGGAAATGCTGGACCAGGGGATGTTTGGGTTAAACATGCCGTACAAACCATGGGTTGGGTTGAACCGTGCTGATGGAATGGTTCAAAAATTATGGCTGGTGCACATCTTGTGTCAGACCTGAGTTTGAATCCAGACCCATAAGTGATCCTAAATGTGAAATATTCTCCCCAGTACCCATTTTTATCTTCTGTCTTATTTTACTAGCTTTAGTCAGGATTTGCAAAAGGACTTTTCAGGGAAGGTTTCCTTCCAACTCTGCATGTATAATCTTCTGCATTTTTGTTCATTCAATCTATGCTTATGCTATATATTATCACAGAAGAATGGGTAATTAAAACCACAATTAATTTCTTGCTAATTGAATGTTTTCTGAGAAATTCACAAACCTGGATGATTACCAACAGCAGACAAATATTTAGGACTGTAAATGACCATCCAAAAGCATCAGAAATCATCGTCTGGATTTTAATAACTTCTGGTCCATCTGTGTAACACAATAAATGTCGCTGACTTCAGTCACTGCTCTCTGGGCTTTCCTCTGATTACTTCTGTTGTGGGGTAGAATTCAGCTCTAAATCTGCTTTTGGAGAGCTGCATGTGGTGCTCAGCAAAGGCCCTCCCTGCACCACTGCCAGCAGGAGGCAAAGGAGGGAATGTAACAACACCTGTCTTCCCCTTGAGAGGCCATCTGAGGGGCTGATTAAAAACGAAGCAAGGTGTGCATGTTCCCCATCTGGAGTCAGACTCCAGGCTTGCAGAAGGGCCTGGATTCCTTCCTTGGCTTTTTTTTTTTTTTTTGCCTTTTTTTTTTTTTTTCTTTTTTTGCATGGTTTGGGCATGGCTGAATCAAAGAGGAGCAATGTCAGGAGTGTGGGAAATTTGGAAATGAACTGCTGAGCCTGGAAGAAGCAAGCCAAGAGCTGTCAAAAAGTGGGGAAAGCCTGCCTGGACTGTGTCCAAAGAGATTCGAGACTAAGAAGACCAAAGCCATCTCAGCACATCGCTGGAATGAACTTGCAGCATGGCAGTGTGCCCAGGTTAGAGATGGCATCAGGACTCTGTTACAATCCGTCTGCAATAAATGGAATGTTTAGTCTAATGCAAGAACACGATGTGTCCTTCTCCAGAAGGAATCTTTGTCCTTCACCCAGAGATCTGTGCTGCATTGTGGATGCTGTAAAAAGCTCCAGTGTATCCAAGCGGGGGGGTTGCCCATGGGCCAGTTCAGGCAAATGCAATAAGCCTGGTCCCAGTTACATCTTTTCTACAAGAAAGACATTTCTAGGTGATAGCAGATGTTTTTACTTGTCTTATTTCCTCTGAAATGAAGAGAAATATTGTGTCTAGTTTGGTGATTTTTGTAGCAAACATTTTCTGTTACCTCTACATTTCACTTAGCCCACAAGAAAATGAGGTCTTGTTTCATCCTTTGCCAAGAGCAAGAAAGGAGAAAATACTTCTCTGCCTCCTTAGCCTTTCTCTCATCTTGATCGCTCAAGTCTTTGTTATCTTGCCAGACAACTGTTACCTGCTCTGGTACCACTCAGTCTCACAAGCTGTAGAGGACAGCACAGCCTCCTGGGGAAGCCAGCAACTGAAGTTTTGGCTATTGGTTGGTTAGAAAATCATCCACCTGTGTCTGTGTGTTAGACCTTGGCAGGGTACAATGGAGAAGCAGCTTATTTTGAAATCCTGTTTCATTTTGCTTATGGTAAACAAATGAGCCATTCAAAGAGAATGTGATATTAGGAAGTTATCCTCTGCTGCATGCCAGCTTCAAATAGATCTCAAACAGCACTGATAAAATCAGGAAATTTTTTTGCTGTTTCAAAACAAGTTACTGATTTTTATTTTATCCTCTAGGTGATGTGAAATTCCAGTCATACTATAGTGCTTGGAATCTGATATTTGGCTCCTTCACATCACTCATTACCTCACTGAATCCCACATGCCAGTTTTTTAAAAGGCCTGCTTTTAAGCCTTCCAAGGACAAATATGTCTTTAGCAACATTTAATGACCCAAAATATCCCAGAGAGAAAACACTTGCTGTGCTATCAGCTCTAATAGCTGCACTGCTTCCCACAGGACGTTAAACCCCAGCAATTTACGGTGGGTGAGATGGGGACAAGCTTTCATAAATTCCCTTCTCTGTGGTTGTGACTTTGTGACTTGCTTTGTCTCTTTCCTTTTGTTTTTGTTCCTTGAGTGGCTGCAGCCTTTATTACCCAAGAATTGTGCAGGGATTTGGGACTATTTTGAGATTTGGCCAGGAGGTTTGAGTAGACAGCCTGAGGGGCAAATGCTAATTGCCCAATGCACTGGAACCCCAGACTTAGGAAGGTAAAGCCAGTGGCCTGTCAGTGGAGTATTCAAGGAAAGCCCTCAAAAGCCTGGGAAGGAGAGCCAGCGATAGGAGGAGGAGCTGTAGACAGACATTTTAGGGGATATATTCCCCATTCATTTAATGTGTGATTACTTCTCTCTGACCTTGTTCTCTCCTGCCATGTAGGTGATTTACCTGCCACGGCTGTGTGTTCTTTAAAGACAGGTAATGGAGATGTGATACAGAATGTAATGTGGAAAAGCAGGTCGTGGCTGAAGAAGGAGGAATAGTTGCTTGTGGTAGGAACATCAGCTCTCTGTTCCCCATTCACAGAGGTGTGATCCTTCCAAACTCAACTTTCACAAGGCAGGACCAGGCTGGGGAATGCAAACCCAATTACCAGATGATCTAAGTCAGTATTTAGAAATAAAAATGCTTAGAAATGCCATAGGGAGGGTTGGAAGGGGAGATTTGATTTTTCTTTTTCAATTTTTTTAACTCCAATCCTAGGCAAACCATAGCACGCCAAACTAAAATGCTTCTTTTTCTGTATGAATCAAAATATTTTTCAGGTGTAGGCAAGAATTGTTTGCCTTTCTTCAGAGAGTGCAGCAACATCAGCTGAAAACACAGTGTTAGCCAAAATGACCCAGTAGGCAGTAAAAGACAGCACAGAACATAGCTGGGCAGTTCTCAGTTGAAATAGCTGGACAAGACCTTTGAAATACTTACACCAAAAGAGCAAATGACATTGAAATAGCATGTTCAACAGCATTCAGTTTAAATTTAACCTTCTAAAAAATGTATAGAAACCACCAGCTTGGAATCTGGCTCACCTAATTTTACATTCTGAAACGCTTGTCCCACGCTCAGTGCTGGGAATAGGTTTGCTGCTGAGACTGTCTCTGCCACTTCTCCATCCACTTTATTGGCTAGTTCCAATTTTATTTCTTTAGTTAAATTTTATGGTTAAACATTATGTATGGACACACCTCATTTGATCAGTTATAGCCATGGAGTTTAGCCAATTTATGGCAAAATAGCCCACTCCTGTCAAGGAAGGGACAGGATTCACTGAATTAATATGGATTCCTTGAGGCAGTAGCTGCATCTGAGCAGCACTAAGGGGAACCAATCCTGTTATAGTATGATAGTTCAGAATACTAAAAGTGTTGCCCTTTTCAGCATGGTAAAATCCCCATATGATGCATTTTAAGGTAAAAGGAAACTCTTTCTTCAGTGGATAGATGATGGAAATTGTTGATGTGTCTCCCTAATGTGCTGTTCACTTGGCAGACAGCCTAGTATTCAGAGGATAACTGAGAGCTCTCATATGCTGTTAGTGGTTTTTTGCAAGGATTCTCAAATCACATACAAACAGAGCAACTCTTGCTCTGCAAGGTGTATGTAATGGCATTGATCTCGGCGGATGGTGCTCACACCCAGCCAGGAGAGAACTGGGCCCACATTCTTTAAACCCACTGCCTGCTGAAGTAAGATCTTCTTCCAGGAGGTGAATTTCTCTAGCACGTAGTGCCTGCAGAGTGCCAGGACTGGCTGCTCCAGAAGGTGCCTTTCTCTCCCAGATATATGTTTCTGTGCCCATTCTTTAAATACAAAATAAGTATTCTTACACCCTCTCAAGTGATGAATTTCTGCTGCTAAAGTTATACCCATGTGAGGCAGTGAGGGCTATGCAGGAACTGTATTTTCAAAGCACCTTTGCTCTGTGCTCTCTAGTCAAGCAAAATCTTAAGAATCCTCCCTGCATCTTTTTTTGCCAGGTTTTAGGAAGATATGTAATGTGTCAGTGGCATGCCAACAGTTAGCAACTGCTTCACGTAGATGCAGGCATTGAATACACTCTAGAGGAGCAAGACTATCTAAATAAACCTCTAAAGAGCAAAAGCAACAGGGTGAACAAGCTTCCAGATACCCTTACCAGTACTCAGGTCATCGAAGGATATTCTCCCTACCCACATGCTGAGTGTACGGGCAGCAGGGACTGCCAACACTTGCTGCCTAACTTCCCTTCTTCAGGTCTTGCAAACGTGAAAGGCATTAAGAGTGAGTTCATTCAATCTCCATGAATAACATGATGAGTTTGCAAGCGCACTCCTCTGCGTGTGCCTTTGTGTTCTGGGATATTTTGGGAGGATGCCTGTGTTTTTCCTTTTTTTGCATTCACATGTGACCTGAGTGTGTAGATTATGACTGCTGAGTCTTGACTGCATCAGCTGCTGTAGCCCCATTTTCTCTAGGTCTGTGTTCAATCTGGATACAAGATTTGGGTTTGTTTTCATTTGTAACAGTATGGCTGTTTCTTCTTCCATGGTCTCTTGCAGCCTATCTATCTTCCTAAGCATTCTCCTTCCTACTGCAGCTGTCAGCTGAGTTGGGGCTTGCAGTGCTTGTTGCAGTTCTTGCTTGGTGCAGCATGTGGTTCTTCTGTGGAAACTTGCTTTCCATCCTTCCATTTTAACATAATTTCATTCAACTCAGTTCTTTCAATTCAGTCAGCGGTCATATGCTCACAATTTCCTCAACCAAAAGATATCCATTCTCCCTGTGGCTAATGACACTTTTGACTAGTGGTATGATTGGCACTTTTCTCTGGCAAACCTTGTATTTCTGACGAATTCCCTACATATTATCCATTTTTTCTGTGTCATTAATCATGGTGTTCTTCTATTTAACGTGATCAGCCCACAATGCATTTGGGAATCCGTGACAGTACTTTCTTTCTCTTCATTTCGAGAAGCGTGATTTGTGTAAACTTCAAGAGTATTCCTGACATTACTGAAAGCTCCCTTGTACAGCTGGAATTTATGGATGGGGATGTGTTGACGCTTTCTTTTTTCCTTTTGCTATGGATGCCAATCCCTTTCTTGCCCTGTCCACCTTCAGATTTTTCCCATGGATGGGAAATCCAATGAAGCTGTCTTTATGACAGACACAGGTCCACTGCCTGTTCATATCAGACTGACCATGTGATGGAGGTGTGAGCAGGTGCTCTGGAAAGGGCACCTTACTGGTGTTCAGTCAGGTCTGCCACACAGGAATTGCTTCATGTTTCTCCATTGTTTCCCTGAGGCTTCTTTTCCCATCTTAGTTTTTGTGGAATTTTTTTTGCTTTTAAGTTACATCTGTAATGATGGGATACTGACTGTTCATATACCAAGCCTAATACACGTTTTCAGCTTTAGCAGACACCCTTTCTTTTTTCTTTTATCTTTCTGTCTGTCAGTCTGTCTGTCTTTCTGCCTGTCTTTTTTTTCCCCTAGCTGCAATAGTTCTTGACTGAGTTACTGAATCCTGGTGCCAAATCTAAGAAAACTGAAGTGGCCAGTGAGTCCTTCCCACAAGGACAAGATTTCATTAGATACTCCAGTCTGGCTCAAGCTTCTGAAAGCACTACTGGTAAGGTTTGTTACCTTTTTTTTAAGGACTCTAGAAACCAGCACAGTCCTCTCCAAAATATGTTTTCTCCCTACTTATGCAGCCTTTGAAGGCTACAGCCTATGCTTTTACAACATTTTGACTTGGAAACCAGAGAAAAAATGAAATGCTCAAGGCATTCTAGATTTAGATGAGTTCAAGTAAGCACATAAAAATAACTCTTGGATGCTGCGCTTCCTCCCACTACCACTATACTAGAAGCACTCTTGAGGGGGGTACAGGTTTTGTTTAAAGACCAAACGCAGATAAGAGAACACGCCAGATAAAGGCTGAGGCAGGGGTTCTGGTTTGGTTTGGTTTCTCCCTGGTAGAAATCAATGTTTCTTTAACAGGTTTTGCCTTTCAATGCTGCTTTTTTCCTTTTTATCTCATTCCCAGCCACTTTTGTACTTGTGCCAGATTATTGAGGCTTTGATTCAGCTCACACTGCTGAGAGTCGGTGTTGAGAGCATGGCCTTGGGTGCTGCCTTTTTAGTGCTGAGATTTTTGCACAGTCATTCACTGGGTCTGTAAGAAAAGTGCCAAAGACTTTAATGGAGAGAAAGCAAAGCATCTAAGATGCAACAAGCAGTTATATGAAGGTGAAACTTTGAAGGACTCTCACCTTAAACTTGACCTTAGTTCAATATCTTCCAGGAAAGTGGTGCTTTTTGGGTTGTTTTGATGTTTTTTTTGTCATCCACTGAAAAGGTGTCATATAAACTGTCTCAGTAAAATTGCACATCTTTTAGCGCTGTACTGTCATTATTCTTTTTATATATTGCTTATGCTGTTGTCTATTTTTTCCTGCTTATACCATTAAGGTAAAAAAAGTTGTACCTTTTATGAAGTTTTTTTGCTGTCCTATTAATATTCTTGCTTCTAGTCTTCTCAGCCTTTCTCCTTCTTTACAGACAGCAAATCCTCCACCTCAATTCCCAGTACACTGGTTCATTAACTAGTGTAGTAGTTTGTTGGTTTAGACTATATCCTATCACCTTTCATGGTAGCTAATCTCAATTTGGAGGTTCTGTTCCATATATGGGTTTAGTGTGAGATGCTTTGGGAGTTGTTTTAAAGTTGTTTGGGGAATTCACCGCATCATTTTCTCGACAGGCACCAGTGCCATTTCTGAGCTCAGCAAGACTATGCTATCATGAACAGCAGTGCCTCACTTTCTTTGGGGGAGGGAACTTGGAAAATCCTTATTCTGAAAGTTATAGTTAATGTTCTAGTGTAAAAGTTGAGGAAAATGATAGTTAATGTCTTGTGTACACATTAAATTTTAGGGGATATATTCCCCATTCATTTAATGTGTGATTACTTCTCTCTGACATTAATTGGAATTTTGTGTAAAGACTGAAGGGAGACCATCAGTAGTAATGTAAATTGAAACAAGTCTCTGATATAATACAGCTTTTAAAGAAAGAGTCTTTCAAGTAACACTGGCAGTATACAACAGTTCTGTGTCAGTAACAACTAGAGGATCCCTTGAACTGCTAATAATTCTGTAGTAGAAAGGTGTAATCTACTGCTGCTGCATCAAGGTATTAAATAAATATTACGAGGTAACAGTTTTCTTCAGCAAATACTTAAAATTGGCTACATAGAATGGACTGAGCTCTGTTACAGACTCACAGCCCACCTCAGTGAACTGAGTAGGGAAGGCTTCAGTGTAGTTTACAGCACCTATAAAAAGTGACTGGAAAATTGGTAAGAAAGATGTTAGTTTCCTGACTTGTACATCTTAGTCAGCTGGGCTGGAGACAAATTACAAGAACAGCAAAGTCTGACTGCTTCCTCATACAACTGTGAGAAAAAAACCCCCTTTTTCTGTTGACAGACAGCTCGGTGCTGTGTCGCTGCAGTTCAGCAGGAAAAGGCAGGCAGAGGGGATACAGGAGAAAAGCTCCATCCCTGCCGCGCCCAGGCGGCTCCCTGCCACGGCACAGAATGAAGCCTCCCTCACGGTAAGGCTTTCCCACATCTAGCTTTAGGGGAAAAAAACCCCTAACTTATAATGCATTCTACTCTCTCCATCTAAGTCCTTCCTTTACAATAGTGCCTATAGCGGCTCTTGTCTTTAAGGGGTTTTCCTAAATGGGATCCCTGCCCTGATTTCATTCACCATGCTGCCACACCAGCTGTGGTAAGAGCACCAGCCAGAAGAGCATGGAGTTAAGAAGGGTACAGGGGATGCATAAGTTGACATTACTGCTGACAGAAACACTCATTTGTTTCAGCTTTGATAAACTTTGCTCCTTGAAACTCCTCCTTCCAAACTCACTGCTTCTGTAGGACCTGGAGTGCCAGTGGTCCTTTGTTACAAAGTGTGTTAAAACAGTGCAAAGACAGCTGTAGACACCGTCGAAACAAGAAATACAGCACCTGGCACTTTTGATATGCTCTTTTGTTCTATTTGAGTTTAATTCTCTTAGTGATAAGAGGTGGAGTTTCTTCCACCTGATGAAATGCAACCACAGAAGTTAACTCCAGTTTCTTAAGCACACACACAGACTAGGATTTATTTGGACTAAACATTTGTTTCCTTTTTAAATTGAGTTAATTGCTAATTAGCTTGATCTAATTAATGGTAATGAATGCAAATTTACACCCTTCCTAAAAATTTTTTGCAGGAAAAAAACAGTTCTTTCTAGTCTCTGCTTGTTCTAGGACCAGCCAGGGTGAGGCACAGGCATTTGTGTCTCAAAATAAATGATTGCAAAAAGGGTAGATTTGCTTTTGTCATCATGTGTTTCATGTTAAATGACAACCAATTAAATAAATGCAAAAGACAACCAAAGCATCTAGCCTAGACATGGTTTTCAGTGAAAGATGAGAAGCACGTTTGAAAGCGAATGTTTGCACATGCTGGAAAGCCTCAGTCAAATATCAGTGTGAGGAGCTGGTGGGATGGGAGGGAGGGTCTCTGCTATGCTGTACTTGAAGTGTTTACTGCAATCAGATTGGGACTTATTTTGACTATGACAACTTTTTTTGCTGTACAGAAGTAAGAAATCGAGTATTTTCAGGGATCATTTTCAAAAACAAAAAAGCAAACCTAGTTCTGCAAATAGAATATAGCATAATTTGTTGTTTCTACAATACAATTTAATCAGATTGCTGTAGCATTTAATACCTCAGTTTATTGTAAGGCTGTGATGCAGAGCTATGTTTTCCAGTCTAGAATAAGTAAATTTTGTATTTTTAGTTGTTGTGGAATAGCACTGAGGGGCAGAAGCAGGGGGAGGTAGATGTTTCTGATGTTTTGCAGGTAAGCATAACTGATAAACCCATAAATGAAGAGATTTATTTTTATTTTCAAATGCTAATGATTTCTAATAGACCAAGGTAATTCTCTTAAATGTATAAAAATGTGGGGAGGAGAAGGGAAAAGGGGTTCTTTGCAGCAGGACTTTGAGGATCAGCCACAGTATTGCTGTTGTGAAGAACAGAGGAAATAAATCTGGGGCAAGTAAAGAGACTCCCTGGTAAAAAAGAGAAACAATCTGTATTGCTCCAGGGGGTCTGAAGATAATTACAAAGGAAAAAATGGGGAATATTTTCTGGGGTTTTGTCTGGGTTGAGAGGAGAGCAGCTATGACTCTGTACACCTTTTTCCCCACTTTAAATTCTCATGTCCCTTTCCTACTCCCAAAGTGGCATCTCATTTCCACTCATTTGTTTCCCCCTTAGCTGTGCTTCCAAAATGCTGTGAGTAGCCCGATATCATAAATTATGTCACTGAATTGATCAAATTTGCCACACTGATTCCACAAGAATATTTAAGTTTCTGAGAAACAGCCTGGAAAGCTTCATGAAGGGCAATGTGTGCGTGTTATGTGTTAAATTACAAACCCTCAGCACATAAACCTTAGACTTCTGGGAAATGCTATGTTTAAGCCCTGGAACGTCCCCTGGAGAGGGAGAGAGAGCATCACTGCCTGGGCATGTGCCAGGGCCCTCCAAAACCCAGCCCAGGCACTGCAGGCTGAAAGTGAGAGCACCATAGTGAAAGCCATTTAAGATGTAAACCCACACCTATCCCAAAAGCCAGAGTTTGGGGAAGTCTTACGCTGAATACAACTGAGTCTGTGGAAAAAAAATTGCTCGAGTCACTGATTTTGCATCATAAAAGCCTCACATGGTACCAGTGGATTTCTGAAGTTTAATATGTTGACATTATTCGTGAAAGCAAATTTATATCCTCTTACAACAATGCGGTAATTTATACAGTGCTTAAGACTGTAGACTAGGGAATAGTACTTCAAGTGAAGGGGGAACCTTTGCACCTGTTGTACTAGAACTAAATTCTTTCTGAGAATGCTCTTTATTAAAATATATGTTTATTTTTAAAAAGTTTATACTGAAAAAAAATCTTTTTGACCACCTTATTTTTCAACATTCACTGAGTAACTCCTAATATGTCTCTCTGAGGGTTCTTGTGCTTGTGCTTTGTCTTGGAATACATTGCTGTTTTGTCAGCACCTCAATATGCGTGCAAAACCCTCAGTACGTGAAGCTGCAAGAAAGCAAATTGTGTATTTTCAAATACTTGCTGAAACTCGGGTCCTTGCTTTGGGCTTCCTGCTGCATTATTCTTTTCTGATTATCATTCCTGCTGGTTTTACATGCTGCCTCTGCATTCTAAGCCTAGTGAAAATGTGCCTTGTTCCTTTCTTAGCTGGTATAAAGGATCGGGTAAGTACAAAAGTACTTACTGTGATTTTTTTTTCTGAGTGTGTTTCTGGCAGTTTGGGAGTGCAAAGTAGCTTGGCTTTGGCAGACTTTTCAGGTGAAATGTAGCTACATCTGAATTTCGATTCCCTCAGCTTGGTAGATCATATTCTCATAAGGTGATTCAGAAAGGGTGCTCTGGGGTATGCATGCTCTGAGTGTGCATATTTGTCTTCCTTCACTGCTATTTGTATAGCTTCTTTCAGATTTTTTGCCAGGATGACAGTGTTTGTATATGGCCTACTTTGGTTATTATTAGATTCTTCCTGTGCCCCATAATTGACTCTTTTCTGAGATGCCGTGTAAGATGCCTGAGGTCTTTCACATGTGTTATTTAAATATTTGATCTTCCATTAGTTTGTCTGCATGCCCTCTTCTGCTCTTGAGCAATAACCTCAAATGTTTTCAAGCCCTGTAGCATTCTGTAAATCTACTAAAAGACCAGTAGTACCTAGCGAGGAGCTAACTGGGAAATGTCAACTGTGCACAGTGGTGCTAAAGACAAAAGAAAGCATCTTCCAAAGGGCCAAGGCCTCCCTGCCATGGGGTAATGATGGCAGAAGATCACACTCTGTAGCTGTTTTGTCACCTGGGACAAATGATGAGGCATCAATGTTTTGACCAGTGTTGTCAGCTGAGTATTTTCTTCTAATGTAGCTATGATTGTATTATCAGCCAAAATCTGCTATATGCTCGCCATGTTTTAAGATCTCTTTTGAACATTATTTTGTACTCTTTAATAAATGCCTTCCACAACCAACATCCAGACCTTTGGACGAAAGTAAAATGTGGGAAATTATTTAACTATTATGGAAGGGCTTGCATTGCAGAATTTGGGTGGGAATCCAACATCAGCACTGTTTGAATGTGGAGATATTTTTTGGAATTTGGGGAAAAGGTGGGTGGTGGAGAAGAGAGGAAGAATCCAGGTTATTGATTTCCTAATCATGAGCAGGTCATGTCAGACACTGAAATCAATAAGCTGTTCACTCACATTTCTGCATGGCTGGAGCACACTGTCAGTTATCATGGTGTATATTTTTATTTAAGCAGCTGTGTAGGTGACCTTACATAAGGGACACAGCCAGTGAGCTAAAGCATGCTACAAGTGAAATTTCAATGGGATATCTGCTAAGCAATGAAATCATACTCTCACATGACTAAGCAGTTTAAGGTAAGAATTGTACTCGAGAATCAAAATTCTTCACACAGTAAAAATTTTCCTTTGAGTTCATTCAAGCATCTATTTGTCTGGCTCATAGCCAGACGCTAACTCAATAAACTTATGCTTGTAAAGGCTGGAAGCAATGAAAAAGCTATTGCTAGAATGTGTAGTTTTGAGAACATATCTTATTCTACTCTTTAAATACAGATTATTGGAATCTGTCTCTTTTTAATTTTTTAACCAAAGTCATAGAACAGCATTCAACAACTGGGAGGCAAAAGTATAAAATCCAAAATGTATTCTGGAATGCATTTATGGGAGAAAAAAACCCAAATAACAAACCAAAAAACCTCACCTCTTTAGCAGGCTCATGTTCATTCACTAGGTTATAAAAAGACTAAAACATGTCTATGAATGTTGTCCCCTTCCTTCCTCTGCTGGACACCAGATAGACATTGTAGGGAACTGAAGCTTTACAAATTCTAGTGTATCAGTCTGGTGCCAGATATTTTTGTGCTTGACAAGCCAATATTTCATATTAGTGTGGATTTTTTCTCTCTTTTTTTTTATTTTTAATTGCTCATTAAAATTTTTGCTAACAAGAACGGGGGGCACTAACACTCTGCAAAATAAGAACTATCTTACTAATTTGAAAAGCTGAACACAGCACTAAAAATATCTGAGCTACTTTTTTCAAATTCAGTAGCAATGTCCTGCTTGGGAATGGTACAGGTGGTGACGCATCAGTTTAATCTCAGCCACTAGAATTAAAACCTGCTTCAGTACAGCTAATGGCATTAAAATGTTGCTGTGCCTAGGCTAATGAGTCCTGTGTCTTCGGACTCTTATGATGAGGGGTAACACTTAAGCCTATTCTTTTCATTAGGATTTCAATATTTGTTGAAATTTTCGAAGTGTTTCGGTGGGTATTATCCCAAAACTTTGCTCAACAAAACTAACTGCTCTGTAGTATTTCTACAAATTTTGGTTCAAAGTGTTTTTACAAGAGAATTTATTTTGGATTCATAAGAAAGTGCAGAATAATGCAGGCATATATGTGTCAACTAACAGACCAAGCCTGCTCTCTCCAAGCCAGCTAGCAAAACAGCCATGATTGTAGGGAGAATTCAGCTGGCTCCACAATAACTTAAGGTGACAGCCAGTATGGAACTGGAGAACATCTGCCTCATTCAAGCAGGAGAACTGTTCAGAAAATTAATAAAGTTGTGTACTATATTTTAGGAATTAACTCTGTGTGATAGAGAAAACATGGATATAAGATGACAGTTTCAAAGCAGACAGGTTGTAAGCTAAATGAAATGAAGGCTTTCCAGAACAAATAGTCTTTATTGTTGCTGTTTGTTCTTTATAGCTTGATCATCTAACATTTGAGTTGTTTGGTTCACTGGCTATATTGCTTGTGAATTTAGGAAAACAGAATTTAGTTCTTTTAGGCATGAGAATTATAGCTTAAATAAAGGATTTTCTCCTATGCTTGAAGTGAAATAATATGTGCTTAAATATTCTGTTGAGTTGGATCCAGAATGTTCAGCATCTCATGGGATTCATCTCCTGACAAATAACTCCTTTGCTGCATGTATCTGGAGACTAGTTCTAGATAGTTAGTGTACAAGAACTTTATTACTGCCCAAGTTTTTGAAATCACCAAAATCACCATGCTAAGAAGTAAAGTCTGGTCACCCAGCATAAAATGAGAGTCATGTTTCCATCCCCTTGATGTTTACTTGTGTACAGATTATGGCAAATTATTTTGCATCACTTTGTGATACAATGAGCTTGACAGCCTGGAGAAGAGATGGCTCCAGGGAGACCCTAGAGAACCTTCCTAAAGAAATCCACAAGAGATCTGGAGAGGGACCTTTTACAAGGGGTTGTAGTGACAGGACAAGGGATATTGACTTCAGGTGGGTTTAGATTTGATATTAGGAAGAAATTCTCCACTATGAGGGTGGAGAGGCACTGGAGCAGTTTGCCCAGGGATTCTGTGGATGCCCCATCCCTGGAAGTGTTCAAGGCTGGATCAGATGGGGCATCTTTGAGCAAGGTGGTCTAGTGGGATGTTCCCTGTCCGTGGCAGGAGGG
>WEKY01063935.1:0-14218 GCA_013390045.1 Picathartes gymnocephalus
CATTATCACTATCATTATTATTATTATTATAAGCTCTGGTGATATGGGATAGCAGGAAGATTGTTTTATTACTTGAATTTTGATTAGAGAATAAACATTTTAATGAAATCTTGTAAGTTGTTTTTGGAGCTACATCATCACTTTTTGATTTAGGTTTTATTCTCTAATTTCCTAGCTGAAAGTTACTTCAACAAAAAGAGGTGGGAACTGGTCCAAGAAGAATCAGTGTCTGGTTGAAATAAAAATGTTTTCATTTATGGTATTGCCAAATGATATGGCAGCCCAGCAACACTAAGAATTGCACAGACACATAACAAGAATCCTTGTTGTGAAGTCAGGATGATGAATTGTGGAGCTGGGAATAGAAGCCTTATCTCTGGCATCAAGTCCAGTACCCTTCCCCAGGACATCTCAAATGACGTCTTCCTCTCATTTTCAAATTCATGTCTCTGTTTTTGAAGTGAGCACTGGCACTGGCACACTGGAACAGCCTGGGGTCAAGTTCAACAGCTTCCCTCTCACAGAAGTCAATGCCACGTGTTTCCAAGAGACATTTTAATCCTAAATTTCTTATCATAAAAATTGTTAAAATGTAAGGACTAGGCTCTCTTGTGCCAGGCTTCCTCATGCGTATCTTTGCCGCCACATTACTGTTCTCTTCTTTGTCATTTCAGCTCCAAGGTAAGCTGCAGGAATGTGAGCTGCTCTGTTTGATGACTGACAAGGAAACAGGGCAATGCTAGAGTGAGTGCATCTCAACATTTGCTACTGCGCCTATCTCTACGTTCTACATGCATGCACTGGGTTCCTGCTGCAGGTGGTGGGTAAGCATCCAGCCTGAGCACTCCCGGTTGTGTGCCCGCTGCCACGCACAGAATCATAGAACTATTAAGCCTGAAAAAGACATCCAAGATCATGAAGTCCCACCTTTGACCAGGCACCACCATGCTCATGAAGTCATGAAGCATTCCTGCTGCTAGAAACAACAATGGGTAATCAAGTGTTAGGAAGTACCTTGCTTTCCTGCACGCAGATACATGCATAGGTTCACTTTATGCCGCAGATTCACCAGTAATAAAATTCAGATAATAGTACTGTTCTGTCCTCCAGGGCTGCTGGGGATGAAAGGACAAGAGACTCTATGTTGATCAGAGAGTGCAGCTACTAGGATCAGCTAGTTTGGAAGAATTTATTGTTTTAAAGAGGGTAGCTGAGATAAAACCATACAACCCTGGATTTGGGGTTGGCCAGGGATCTACATCTCATCACAGTTCCAGTGTTAGCGCCTACAGCAGCAGTTGGACCACGACTCTGGATTCCAAGTTCACTCTGGAGGTTGTATCCCTTTGGTTTTCTTCTGGATTCATCTCTACTTCACCCAAACCAATAATAGAAAGTGATGAAAGACACACAGCTGGCCATTCAAGCACAGACAGTCAGAAGAGCAGAAGATGCAAGCTGATTGCTCCAGCTCCAAACTAAGAAAAACTCATTTAGTTTATACAGTCTAAAGGGCCTGGACTTGGTATATGGCTAATAATATGTGCAAGGAGAAGGGCAATGGAACACACAAGCAACCATCCATTCCCTGCTGGTTTGTGTCTAGCTGCAGACCCACAGTCAGGGCACGTATGTTTTCTCCTCTCATTTTGCCACTCTACTCCTGAGTTTTGCCACTCTTCTCCACCAGTTCTACTCATTCAATACACAACTCAGTGTGCAGAGTGGAGACTTCTCTGTGCTTTTTCCCTTCATCGAGGAATTTTGCAAACCCATCCCTGCCTTGTCCAGATGCAACTAAAGCTCTTCCCTTTATAAACAAATAACAACAGAAAAGCTGCAGTCACAGAACTTTGTTGATTCTTCTTGTGCCATGTTAGGGTGCATGTGGTTCTCAGTAGCTTTTGAAAACCCAATGCATGGATTAGCTACATCAGCACACGAAGCCCTTCACACACACTGAAAAAGGAAAGATGTTTTTTATTGTAAAAGCCCTGCACTGTCACTGTCTAGACTTACCAGGCACCCATTCCATTTCAGTGCATCAAAACAAATTTAACTTAATGCATCTTAACAAACAAAAGCTCCCTAAACAATATACCATCAACAGGGCCTCATATCAGTGCTTCTGGGACAATGTGATATTCCTGTCAAGTCCATATCCTTAGGCATAGCATTGTGAAAGAATACTCACTGCAGTCAAAATGAAGGTAGAAGAACCATGCCCTAAGTTTTAAAATGTTTTGTTGGCTTAATAAAAATTCTCACTTCTTTTTCTTCTTTTCTTTTCTTTCTTTTTTTTTTTTCCCAGTTCTTTGCCTTCTGGGAGGTTTTTTGGGGGGAAGAAATAAAAAAATGTGGCAGGACCCTCCCTCAAAATGTTTATTAAAACAAAACAATAACAAAAGGCTACAGATTCTAAAAGAAATATAAACAGCAATATTGACTTCTTTCCAGTTTGCGGGAAAATATGCACAATTGTTTACAGTTAAAATTTCCCAGATGGCATTTCAGAACTTGCTATTCTTCTGGCACTTTTTGTCACAAAGGCAGGAAAAAGAAAATGGATTTTTACAGGCCCTCAAAAAGTACATGGTATGGCACAGATAGCACCCATGCATTCATATATTTAATCACTTAACTCTCTGAAATACAGGAAAGCAAAACCAAATCAGTTCAGTAAAATGGACTCTGAAACCAGTGGAAATATTTATATTAATTAATCAGCCATTTGTTGGTTACTTAGAGTTACTCCATATATTTTATCACAGACTAGGGCCTCTTTCAGTTATTACTGGCTATTTCTCAAGCAAGGTCTGAAATATTTTTCAAAAGTAGTTACTAATTTCTTGCACAGTCTGAGGCTAATGGAATTAGCTTTTAGTGAGAAATATTTCAAACAGAGACCATTTACTTGAGGATTTGCAAATGTATGACATGGCACTTCCCAGCAACTCTGTATAACTTCCACACTATAGATTGCTCAGCTCCATGGAACTTCATGTGACCAGCTAAAGAATCTAGATTTTCCATGGACTTTTTTTCCAAAACTCTATGAAGACTAATGCTACTATATCAGGAGTTGGTAACAGAAGTGTCTTTTCCACTTTTGATAGTAACACCATGGTTTTGACAACTCTTTTTTGCTGGAATTTGAAGTCACCCATTTTAATAAATTTATATCCAAACTTAAAGCCAAAGTTCTTGCTCCGGCACACATGGGCTTAAAAAATAACATTTTTCTGATCCTTAGGACCATCTGATTTGGGTGCAAAGACATACTGTTAGAGTTTTGAGACCTCCCATGGGCAGGAATTAT
The DNA here is from genome assembly GCA_013390045.1 of Picathartes gymnocephalus. Taxonomy (NCBI): domain Eukaryota; kingdom Metazoa; phylum Chordata; class Aves; order Passeriformes; family Picathartidae; genus Picathartes; species Picathartes gymnocephalus. The sequence continues at coordinate 3,320 of WEKY01063935.1, forward strand.
TATCCTGTGTTACAACATGAAGAAGAGGGCAAGTTTGATCTGGGTCCTGTGAAGCTCATTTGTTTACTGCTGCTGCAAACTCCATGTGACCTCGGCTTAGGCCTACGTTTTCAGAAGTACCTATCCTTCACTTCTGTGGGAAAGTTATTTTGAAACACTTAAAACATGCTTTTCAGGAGGTAGCGTGATCCTAGCACTGATCCTTAGGAAATCAATCCCTGAACAAACATTTCTAATCGGAACTACCCAGGAAGGCAGCCAAAATCCCAGTTACTTTAAAGAATTTATTCCTCTCTGCTTCTGCTTCCCAACAACATCTCTAAAATTAAGAAAGATCTAAATCATAGCATGTTTTATTGAAAACACATAAATCAGAAGCAGGCAACTGGAGTCACGTAAGTATTTGAACAGACAACTAAGCCACAAGAACGTTCAGTTCTACACCCAAGTTACGCAAAGCTGAGAAGAAATCCAAACTGGCTATCTATGGTTTGCCTGAGCTCTAATTTTTGCTTTTCATTGTTGAATTATGGTCCCTCTGCCACCTTATAGTAGAAAGAATTGTGTTTTCTCCTTTCCTTCTAGCTGCACTGGGTGTTGAGAAGTGATACGAGTGGTTTTGGCTTCCCTTTACTGAATTCTGTGATAAAAAGTGGTGTTGATTAATAATCATCCACTATCTGCTCTGAAAGCACCATGAAAAAAAGAAATTATCTCCTTAAAAGAAAACTCTGACTTTTATGAGTACTTAGTACTAAAATCAGAAAGGTACTGTCTACATTCTGTTTTTAACTTTGAAGAGCTACTGCACTGTAAAAAGCACAGTTTTTTGAAAGTACTTATTAACACTATAATAAAGTGTGAAGCAGCAAAGTCCCTTCTACTTTTGGGGCAAGCTTGCAAAGCTTTTTTTCCCCATAAAATGAGGAAAGTATGAAATTAATTTGTGTTTCTTTGTGTACTTTCATTTTAATTGGCAATTCTATTTTTATTGTTAGGTCCAAGAACCATAAAATTATCACAGTTACATAGACATCTATATTGTGGCTACTAGTAGCACAATCTATAGAACTGACCAGTGTAAAGAACATAGGTCTAAAGTAACATCCAGACCAAAAGTCTAGCAAGGGCAGCCCTTTGGTTAAAAATCAAGGCTTCGTTAACTGGTATTCAGCAACTCTTTCCCCATTCAGTGAATATATTGTGTACCCAGTCATCTCTCTGATTTTTTAAGGGAGTCACTTTGACTGAATTATTTTGTCCTTCTAGTCCTGAGATTGGGACTTCATGGTACACTGGAGTTACTTATGCTGCAAAGACTGCAATTGTGGAATACTTTAGCATTGGCTATAGCTGCCTGTAAAAGCCTTGGCCTTTCATGAGGAGAGAGGTTTTGGGGGAGCTGTACAGTGTACCGCTGGCAACTGACAAGACTGAAACCAGACTGAGGCAACAACATGTTCCACAGCTGCTTCATTGTTGAGAGTCATGACACACTGAATTCATAGAATATCCCTCATTGACTTTAATTGAAACATAACTTTGGCCTTAAAAGTCAGATAGAATGACAGACCAGCATACTTTAAAACATGAAAAATGATGGAGATGAAGACTCCAGCACATGGGCCCCTTCAGCAGCCTTTGGAAGTTCCCAGGAACAGCAGCCATAGCATCTAATGCAGGACCTTCCCAGAAATAACATGTACTATCTCTTTAAATCCGTATTCTTAATTTTTCAGCATGTATCCTACACACTATTATAAAAGTTCCTAACTATAACTAGTTTTAGTGCTAGAATCCAAATAATTCAACTTTGGTAAAGCAAGTGATTACAGCTGACCATCTTACTCTGAAAATGAGAATTGAAAAGTAATAATAACTCTAGCTATACAACAGTTGGACACTTTCTTGTGCTAGTGCAGTATCTCATTTCCCTCTCCCTTTTTCTCTTTTGAATGCTGGCAATCCTTTGTCTTGTGGTTACTTTAATTTCTGCTTTGAATGCTTCCCTCCAAGCTAAAGTGGCTGGCTTTTGATTTTGCTTTGTTTTGTTCTTGTTTAAATGGTGGATTGGAAACTTCCAGATGTCAATATCTAGTAAAACTTTGTCTTGGAACAGCCCTTCCAAACATTAACTTCAAAACCTCAGCATTCTTCCAACAGTGACTTCCACTTCAGTGCCCTGGCTGGCGAGTGCATCACCACAGCAGGACAGCCAAGCACAGGCTGACAGTCTGCCCACTGCCATTGCTGCCACTTGTCCTTTAGAAACAGCACTTGACCCCAGTGAGGGGATCACTGGCCCGTGTGGCCCCACATTGCACATTCAGCTTTGGCCTATGGTAAATACTTCAGATGAAGGAAGGAAAGTCTTGGTCATAGCCAATTGTAAAAGACTGTACATGACTGGGAAGGAGGGACGTGGTGTCAAACTCCCCTTTCTGAGTATCGGCACACACTTCTGAGAAGGAGATAGCTATTCCTTGAAACACTTTTGACTTGCCCTAGCTAGTTACTGTCCACATTAATAGTGAACCTTTCTACCAAGTCTTGCTCAGGTCCAGAGAGCAATTACTCTGCCAAACCCTGTTTAGCCTGAGCTGCACTTATGTGTCTTGATGAGCAGTGATGGGCTCTGTGTTTGTGCATAAGAGTAGGAGTGACAGGAGACAGTTTCTATTCCTGCTTCTGATGTCCTGCTTTTCTCAGCTCTGTTCCTTACCACCTATGGTCTTTCTAGACCAGTAATGATTATTCTTTGTCACAGAAGCTAAGTTTAGCATGAATGGAGATTAAAGCTCTTAACAAGAGTGTTTACAATGACTTAAAGCATTTAAAAAAATAAATTTGTCACTAAACATCAAAGAGATCATCACCACTGGTCTAAGGTTACAGCTAGAACTAGACTTACAATTTCAGACCACAGCAACAAACAAACTTTTGCTTATATTGCTAAGAATAAAAGGTTTTCATGTTGGCATTACTTATTTTTATTCTTGAAGTGACTACGAGCTTTTGGGCTATTCTGAAAGTTCTGAAAGGATTAGGGCTGAAGGTAAATTAGGGTTAAGAACAACAAAGGCTTAAGAACCAGTCACTGGACTTGAAAGGTTAAGAAGATAAGATGAATAATACTGCTGCCAGGGGGAATGTTTTTTTAATTACTTTAGGTAGCAGGTTTCAGTCATTTGATAGTCTAGTTTGGATTAAGAATGAGGGCTTGGATCAGCAATGACAGACATGAATCAGTAGATGGATTTCCCAATGTCTAGATAGGTAGGACTAGAGCTCTAATGGTCAGGTGCTCCTAGTCTGTAGTTACTTATGTTGCACTTGGGTTTTGTGATAAATAGGAATGGAGAGGTTTCCTCACTGAGTCCCACATAGAAGAGGACTAGTGTTGGCACACATGAAAGACGCAAAATTATGAAGCAGGAACAAAACACAGAATTTCTGGCACCTGATATTTTCTTCCTTACTACCTGACCTCCAAGCAGAATTCTTTCTTAGAGAAATACACTGGTAGAAGTGAAGGTTGGCGGAAGAGGCAGTGTGTGCATATGTTGGGAGAAAGAATTTTCTCACTGCCTTGCTGTACATCTTCTATGGGTAAACAATGCTGTTGAGTCCGTACAAAAGTCACTTAAAGGCAAATACACTACACAGACACATGAGTTTCTCTCTGTACACTGTTCAAATTCATGAGGTACTCCCACAGTACCCCATATTCCACAGATTCCACACCTGAAGAACTCGGTCTGCTTTTAAACATGCTACAAGCCTGATTATGATCACAAAGCAGCTTCACATCAGTGAAATAAAAAAACCACTCCATCAGGTCAGCTGGTGAAAATCAGCACACCACTGACTTTAGCAAAATTCAGACAATGTCCAAAGATCAGGGATATATTCCACTGCGTTCATTATCAAGGTCTCTAATAAAACCATATCTACCACCTCTAGTTAAAAATCACACCAGAATGAAGTCAGACCATGCTGAAAATCCTCTCAGCTGAGAGTAAAAGCATAACACATTCTGAAAGAGTGGTGGAGGAGCTCCATAGCATGGGAAAGAACATGCCATCAAAAATGAGTTTCCAAATTTAAGAGGATGCTGAAAAGTTTGGAATATTGCTTTCAACAAGTCTGAGCATAGCAAAGATGATGTCAAAAATACGATAATTTTTTTAAAAGGTAATATTTCATAATATTAGAACTGATTACAAAATAAAATATAGAGTAAAAGGAATTCTGATAAAAGTATTGAAATAATAAAGGTGGAACTGACCAGTGGGGAAAATGACTGCCAGCAGTTATCCTGAGCCACAACATAAATTATTTTGAAACATACCTACAAATAAAATAAGAAACTGGCTTTCGATTTGAGGCAGAAGTCACAAATTTGTAAGGAATCAATTACAGTGAGGAGAAAAAGACTACTGCAATGAACTCTGTAAGGGCTACTCCCATGCACTGGATGACGTTCAGTTGGCAAGCTACATAAACATTCTGTGATTGCTTATGTAATACAAGTAATATATTAATCCAAAAACAAAACCAAAAGCAAACACAGAAACAAACAAACAAAAAAAAACAAAAAACAAAAAACAAACAAAAAAAAAAAAAACCCAAACTGAAAAACATAGACAGGGTCTGAACTTGAAGATGTGAAAAACACTGATTGTTTCTTAATTAATGTAAATTTTATAGTTTTTCTTTGAATTTTCTCAAGCTTCCTGCTTTGTCATTTTTAAGAGTAATTTTTGTCTTTTTTTTGCTTTAATAATGCACGTAATAACTAGTACATGCTGTGATAATAAGCCAGACCTGTGGAACAGATGCACCAAACCCACCAGAACAGTCCAAAATGAATGATTAGCAGTAAATAAGGCCATAATAACTTTTTCTCAGGAACCTATTACTTCCAGTTTTTGCCTTCCTTAAATATACAACTGATGACAACGTCACTCTGCATCATTATTGAGAAGCCCTGCAAAACCTGGAATTTCTTAAGGGAATAAAACTGTTCTTTGGGTTCCCCATTACGCATACCAATTCTGAAGCAGTAACTTTGCCTATATTAAAAACATTGTATTAAAAAATATCTTTATTTCTATGGCTTCAGGATCTTCAATCAGATCATTTTGATCGAAGAGCACTGTACAAATTACAAGAAGTTTCTGCTCCCATGGTGTTACTATCTAAAGACATGGCAAACAAAAGAAATACCATCAGAGAAAAATAGGCGCAAATTAAAATTGAAAGGAAGTAATTTGATTACAATTGTGCACTAGCTGTACCACACATCCAGGAATGTAAATGGAATCAGCAGCCATGCCACACCAACCCCAGAGTTTATTTATTTAAACAACAAAGCCAAAGTGCTCTTTCAAGAATGGTGATGCAAATCTGGGAGGTTTTCTGTGTAAGGTCCTATTGACCATCAGCATCCTAATTTTAGCTGCTTAAAATCTACATTTTCAATGAAGGCCAATTTTTATTTTTAATAAAATATTGTGCTGTATGCGCCTACTGCATATAAATCCAAAGGGACTGAGCTCATAGTTACATCAAGTTTCATTACAGTGCTGCAGCAAATCCTCATTTCTAACATCATTTTGAAGAGTACACATATGGTTGTGTGGTTACAGGGTTTTTACTTTCACTGAACTTATGAAATGTCAGCTATTCTACAGTATCTTACTCAGATAAGCCTTGCATCAGAAACAGACTGGGTTTGTGCCTAAGAAGAATGGATCTGAAAATACAACTGATTCTAGATTCTCTGCAGTCTAGTAGTTAAGGGTGATTGCCATTATTCTCAAATATGATGTACCAGCAAGTTTTACAGAGTCATCATCCATGACATGACATTTCATTAGGTCTCCATCCCTGAGAGTCAGACTATTGGGAAGCAATTTTCATCTGCAAAGATAATGCGCATGCCTTTTTTTCACTGCCCGCTTACTGAAAAGTATGTATTATGTCCCTGAGTGTATTTTTTATTGCACTCTATTATTCAGTTTTTGCATAATTTAAAAGACTTGATGGAAGGAACAGATCATTGCCATGCAAATGACTGTGAGATGAAAACGTCATCATTGTGCTATGCCAACACAACTGAGCCTCAAAAAGTAGTCAGTTCCCATTGCAACCAAAGGAATTTATGTGGTGAAAAGCCCTCTGCAATGCATTGAAATTGTGTCTCTTAATGTTTTACAAATGCCTGCAGCTGCAATGACTCTTTCTCAGAACTGCTCGTATGGCTCCTTTTGCAACTCAAATCAGTGACTACAGCGCCAAAGGACATTTGCCTCTCTCTGCAGACATTCCCAGCAGCTTACACTGGTTAGCACTTTACAGGCTTCTCACGGGTAAAATTTAAACTGGTTTGCAAATATCATCAATTCTATCAGCTGAGAAGTGAAGTGACTTGTCCGTGGTTATCTTGTGAACTGAGCACAGAAATCAGTCTCTGGTTGGACTGGGAGCTTCCCCAGATACTGGAATATACTGATATCTTTGAATCATTGCATTAGTAAAGATTCCTTGCAAATCCAAATTAACAGCTGAGCACTGGAAAAGCAGTAGACTTTCCTAGTGCCTTCCGCTGTGGTTCTGACAAAGTTTCCAAATATTTACTATTTTAATATATCACCTTCATGAACTTACTGAAGTTTTTTGCTTCATGTTTGTAGCCAGTTGGAGTACATACAGTTTTAGAGAGGAGTGAAAATGAAGACAGATGCTTTGGACATCCTCACCATATTGTTAGAACACATGTAACTGATTAACACATACACATTAAAAAAACTATCCCTGTGCTAGTACACTATTCATGGTTAGTACTCAGGCTCGAGCATACACTGGCATACAACCACTCCTACCATTGAATTATTACTACACTCCCTGGCATCATTTTGGCTCATGTCAACTGACACTCTCTTGAAGCAAAGCCTGGGCATGTTATGAAAATTCTTCAAGTGAGGGACTGTTTCCAGCTGATACTTTAAAGCAGGATGCTTTGCTTTGAGTGGAGGAGAGTAGAGCAGTGTCTGCATGATCTGTTCCATGCCCTTTGGTACAGGGCCCAGAGAACGGGCCTTTGCCATTTTGTTTACATTAAATAGTCTGAGAGACCAGTATTAGAAAAGACAGAAGGGATGACAGGTTTCAACAGAGCATGATTCAAGTGCTCCCCATATCATGATGTGAGCTTATCAGCATGTCTTTCTTTTGAGGCTTATTCCTGCTCCTAGCTGCTCACTGACTGTGCATGTGTGGTTGTAGATGGAGGTGTACACTTCCAATCTTGTTACCCACATTATTTTTGTAGTTTTCATGATGCCATTTTCATAGGTAGTAATGATTACTTTGAGCTGTCACTGACTTCAGTGGTACTGATGGTGTTCTCCATATCTGTAAAGACATGCTTTGGTAAATAGTTGGCTTGAGTATCAGTGTCTGCAAAACTCAGTGCAATGCAGAGATGTTTCAGATGGATTTTCTAGTAGCTATAACTCCTCCTTTTACTAAGCCATATGTACTAAGCAACTAAACTAGGCTTTATTTCTGCTCACATTTTGACAGGAATCATTTTAGTAAAAGCCACAAACCATTCTCAATTTACCCAAGAATGGAGTCTCAGGGCAGTGAGTTGCAAAGGCTTCCAACATAATAGTCTCCTTACCTAGAAGAATAATGCTCTTAGGAAACACCAGGTGAAAACAAAACACAAGATATTAGTTATTTTCTCTGAGATATTCTATTGAATCATTAAGAATGGATAGAGTTCATCATGGTAAACTTCCTCTTCAGTGGTAAATTTATGGACTGGTCATATTTTAATGGTAATTCATTTACATGGTCATGAAGATTTATTGAAATTACATACAGGGTGATTAGAGTTATTAGATACAGACATTTGCTGGTCAGATGCAGGGGTACTTACCACATCAGATCAGTTCTATTTTCACTGTATCCCAGTGTGCTGAATGTATGGAATACTTGTGAGTAATGCTGTTTTCTATCTAGTTTATGAAGGTGCATGTGTTAAGCTGGACATACATACATAACTTATCTTCCATATACTAAGATACAGCCTATTTTTTCCATGAACAGCAAGAATGCCTTGTTGGCAGGTATGGCCCCAAGTCTCTATACCAGCTGACAGCCTACTGACTGAAACGTGAGGGCTCCTAACAGCCACTTCACTGGGCTGTTTTGTCAACTCTTTTGAAGCAATTGTCCTATATCAGTTTGACTGCAATAAGGAATTATTGGCAGCACCTATGCTTCCTTTGGAAATCTGTTTTGTTAAAGTAGCATGCCTGCTAGGCACTTAGGATGGTTTTCTTTCTCCAAGCAAAAATTTGTTCATGAAGGTCTCATTTTCCCATCAAATTGTTGACTGTTGGCTGCACGTTGGGGAGCCAATGTCACTTGTTTACATCATGGATAATAAATCCTCACCTCTTCTCCATTCTTAGCCCAGTTTCGCAACAAGAGAAGTAGCTTTTCATTGCTTAACTACAACAGCTGATAAAGGGGAAATCACAGTGGTTTTGTCAGTGCTTATTTCAGAATTTGGCAGATGTTGTACTCCTGTACGTTCTGCCTAACATAAAAACATTAACTACTGTGTCTACCCTTTCTTGTTTATTTGCTTTTTTTATTTGCAAGCAAAGTCTCCTAGTAGATATAAATATTTAATTTTTTTTAGAAACCTGAGCTTTTTTACGCAACATAGTATAATCCCTACAGCAACTGCTTTGTGAAAGAAAAATTAAAATTGCCCTTTTGTGAGAAGAAAAATTCCAAACAGAAGTAATTAGGCGAAAATACCAGTTATTTGTTTTGGACATGTAGAGTGGTGTAGATACTTTAGTGTAGTTGCCTCATTTTGGACTTTTTCTCATTTGCCCATTTTCTTCTCTGGATCAAGTCCCTCACTAAGTATTTCCCACCACAACTATTTTCTCATATCCTGAGGGGCTATCTTGGTGCACCCTGGAAGTTCTAACACAACCTCTGAGAAACACCCCAGAGGGCAGGACCAAGGCAGCAGGCAGCCCTTACCCAGCTCTTTGGCAGAAAATTGGATGCACACCTCACATAGCCCTCCTGATATTCTGACAGTCAAAGAGAGAGGAGCATTTGGAGTCAGGGAATTTGGGGGATTTAACAATTAGAAGAATTATGCAAAACAACTTGGTGCTTACAAAGGATTTGAACTAACCACAATTCTTTGTCATATTAGTTGAAATTATAGAGTTTATACTGCAATACTGTGCAATCTACACAGCAAATAAGATGTCAAAAATATGCAGAGGCATCCTTCCACAAATTCCTTCCTCAGAGTTAATGAGTTTGGGTATGCTTTGTGGAGAGCTATTTGGAAGCATGTTCCATCATAGACATCTCCATTCTCTCAGTAATAGCTCTGGTAATTTTATACAGATAAAACACATTTCTTATGCAAATATAATTAAGTTGGAAAATTTCCTAAGTTCCTTTCGATCTCACAAAGTTTCATTTATCTCATCATATAAATCATGTTAGTGTAACATTTAAAGAGAAGTAGTGTATTTGATAATGATGTAAAATAAACATTGAAAGAATCACTCCCTACTTGTTTACTTTTGAATATCTTGATTAAACACTACATTTTTCAGAAGAAACTACCTGTTCTGCACCAATACCACAAAAAATGTACCCTAGGTTCTTAGAAGCACACAGGATCACTTGTTTAACTCATCTGACCCTCAACATAACACAGTCCCTAGATTCATACCACTGATTGCTACCTGATGACTGTCATTTCTGGATGAACTAGTCTGTACCTTTCAAAATGCCATCTAGTAGTCACTTACACTCTTCACCTTAGAAGACCAAAAGTCTTTCAAAACCCAAACTGAGTATTTATATTTATGTGTGCCTTAGTTCTGTGCACCCAGTTTTAGCTTCCACAGTCTGCTGACTAAAGAAGTCTGTTGCTATCATAAAAATCCTCCCGCTCATGAGTAGAACATCTGATTCTACTCTTTTCTAGGTAATTATTTTGGATATTTTAGCTTCTCACTGTAAAAAAATAAGAGTAAAAGAATCATAGAATCATAGAATTGAGAAAATATTTCTGTCTAAAATATGACATTAAATGGGAAACTCAAGTGCAGGCTACTTTTTATCCTAAGGATTGAGGAAAATATCAATATAACAGTTATTTGCCCACCTGGACAAGTTGCATATGTATATATATGTATGCATATGCATATACATATACATACATATATATCATGTTCTCCTGGCAAAGTATTCACCAGGGAGTGCGGAACCACATACAGACTACAGGAAGGCTTAAGTAAGTGAAAGGAACAGGAAAAAGGCTAACAATAACCTTTGCATTAGATGCTATAGAAATAAATAAATAAGTAAAAACCCAGCAGAGACCTTGGAATCTTATTGCTTAAACAAGACAAGAAAATTAATTTACTCAAGGTTACCTAGTGTTTCTTCAGCAATACTAGGTAAGAACCCTCCCTGGAGCCTTTCTTTGGCACCCTGGCATTTTATCACATTGCTCCTCATATGCATTAGGGCTCCCTATAAGTCCTAGGGAGGAAAGTTTTTTAAAGCTGACCGAGGATGTAAGAACATGACCCAAGCATGTCAATATAGTAAACCTCTCAAGAGCACTTACAACTTAGGCAAGCATATCCATCATTATCCTTAGAGAAGAATGGCCTTGATGTATAGGATGGAGGAAACCACAGCATAGAATGTGACATGCAGGCAAGCTAGGAATTTGCTCCTTTGCACCAGAAGAGTATATGTAGTATTTTCGAATCCCTTTTCAAAACTCTTTTACTGCATGAAGCATGCCTAAAACTGCTAAATGAC